>JAMKCH010065903.1:0-94271 GCA_023653785.1 Ophioderma brevispina
GTTATAACAGAAAAGTATGTTGATGTTGTTAAACGCAACTGTTTCTTAAGATAAGAAATTCCACCTTTATGAATATACTGATGTTGTTGTAAATAATGGAAACTTTATTAGTTTGTTGTTGCTGTTGGAAAACGTGCTATGTCATAAAAGGTAACAACAGTCTTTTCTTTCCTGTATTTAAAAAGGCACTATTCGAACAAACATCCAAAACCGAACATGTAAGGTAATTGCACGGCTTGCCAAACTTAAAAGCAAATTCTAAAGTTTGAATGGCCTCTAGAAACAGTCTTCGGACGTTTACAGCAGACGTGGTCATGTACGTGCTATAAATCGAAGTCCTGACGTCCATAGAATTGTTACTTAAAGGTATATATTTTTCACTTATCATTACTTCAAACGAACAATAGAGTCAGTATTTTATATTCAGACACATGCTTGCCATATCCGTAAATATTCATTTGGCGGGGAGTGTGATATAGAAAGAAAGAGAGAGAGAGAGAGAGCGCAAAATTTAATTCAAGGAGTGCTTTTATTACTGTTATTATTTTATCCTCTACGTTGGGGCGGAATTGGCTTTTGTTATTCACTCAGAACGACTCTAGGACGTATCCCTTTCGGTTTATAAAAGGTGTTTGTGGAAAAAGAGAGAGTCCGTGGTGTTACTATTTGCATTAACGGATTGTAAAATTGGCAATGGTCAATTACATCAAATAATTTGGCACCGGAAAAAGTGGGGATCTAAGTAGGGCCAAAACAATAAATGAAAAGGAGTTGGTAACCGCCCCTCCCTGTGTGAATGATGGTTAATCATGTACAATTGATGGAATTGAAGCTGGATGCCCCTTCCCAGTATTCGTTTTGCATAAAAGCACATACGTAAACTAATGTGATCCGTGTTTGATTTTTTTCCATTTTTTTTTCCTCGAGTCCATTATAGTCAACAACTGTAAAATCGCAAGAATTAATATATATATATATATATATATCTATATATATCTACTATCTATAATATATCTCATAGAATATATATATCTATATATCTATCTATATATTATTATTAGATAATATATATATATATAATTTTTAGCTCCTCTTGTGGTTGAGCACTTTTCCACTGTAATTGTTGTATCTCCTTGGATTACTTCGTATCTCCGGTTTTTCTGTTGAGCACTTTGAAAACCATTGCTGGGAGAAGGATTTGATAGCGTGAATTTTGGTTATTCCACCAAGAACATCCCGTTACCAAGCAAGAAGACTACTTATAAAACACTCGAATCAACAAGGCAGAAATCTTTCAATGAAAAACCATCCGAGGATGAACATTCCTTTTTTTCTCAATCCAAAGCTACGGTAAAGCAAAGAAACATATGGTTTTTTAGTCAACGAAATCTCCACCACCGAAGTGCCACAACTTCTCGAATTTTGAAGCAGGGCATGTTCGTCTTGCCCAAAATGTGGAATTTAAAGAAAATGTCAGAAATCTGACTTCCAGGAAAAACTGTCGCGATTATTAATAATACTAAACATGCCAAGAAATAACGTAGGCACCGGCAAGACAAAACCAATTTCTACAAAATGAGCACAGGGGAACAAATATGAAAAATCTACGTGGAGAAAACAGCACAAATACTACAAAAAGGCACCTACCTCATCTGAAAAACTTATACAAGCTGGAGAAGCAACCTTCAGGTCGCGGCCACCTACAACTCGAAGACCGATTGACACAACAGCGATAACCATGCTTTAATTCAAATCACCCCTCAAGGACCACAAGCACACTTTCACAGACAAAACATCCTGCAGACTCATCAACCCTTCCAAATCAGAAATTGGGAAAATTAGTAAGCAAACTTTGGAAAGAATAAATGCAAAAGTGATCTACGCCACTAAACTCAACCAATGGAAAAACAGGAGAAGTGCTACAATAGTACAACAACACAAATAACAAAGAGAATTGCTCTTTTATTTGCTTCGTTGTCTGTGAGTTTACCCCTCAATATCAGAAGAACTCCTAAATGAAGCATTAGATTTCGCGTCACAATATGACAAGATTTCTGATAATGAAAGACCCCGGTGAAAGACACACCATACTGCAGACCAAAAAATCTTTCCTTTACAACAAAGGAATAGCGTGGTGCAAACGTGAAAACGGTATCATATATATAGTCATATTGGAATCTTCGTGATTTGTTCATCCCATGTTAAGCTTTTGTTTTGATAGGTAGTTCGCAATTCTGAATGGTAGAATCCTGCTATTGAACTAAGCCACATCGTGCTCATAAGATATCTATGACACGTACCACCTATGTAAATAAAACGTAATAAATTTGACACAAACGATCACGTTTGGAAAATGACTTTGATTCTTTTCATGATTTCTAATGCACCTTTTCTTGTACTTTACGAGACATGTAGTTTATGGCATTTCTCTTCAAATCATTTCGACTATTTACTTTTAATATTCCCGTCACGTCCTGCAGGATATTACACATTAGGGACCAGAATCGCAGCACGGAAAACGCATCGCACAGCTGGCAATTGTCTCATTAGTGATCGTCAAGACGGAGACGACAAAAACAATCATCAAATATCTCTGATACATGCGCCTCCTTAACCCGTATCATGCGTGAGAACTACTTTTCTGAACACGCTTGACATAGATCGCAGAGTCAAGAGCCCTATTTTTTATTACTTTTGAATTGGGCACATTCCTCCTGTTTCAAAAGAAGATTGTCACAGAAAAGAGAAGAGTAAACAAGAAGGGCTATCCAGAAATGGTGGTCTTAATCTTGCAAAAATGCATATAAATGGCACGGCAGGGATTTAACCGGGGGATTTAATCATCCAATTCTTTTAGAACGGGCATGTTAGAGATTCACGGAACCGCTAAGGTGCAATATGAGCTCTGCAAAGCTTGAAAATTATCGTAGATTTTGGTAATGGTGTGGTTAGAACACCTATCGAGAAAGTTTGGGAAGAGTGCTGACGTTTACATCCACTTATATAAGACGGCCGATTAAACTGATAAGTTCAATATCAAAATGGCACTGTACAAAATGTTATTCCAACACACAAACAAAAACTGACACCGCCGTTATGCGATAAAACGTCCCTTTCGGAACTTGACGATCACAGCAAAAAAAGGAGGTAGGTTATTTTCTTGTTCGATCTCAGTATCGCATCGATCGAGGAGGTATTAACAACTCTGCACCCAACGCGTATGATACAAATTATTCCGAGTGAGGTCAATTAGTTTATAATTCTTGATGAGCACGGTGCGTCATGGTGAAACTTGAATCATTAAATGTCGCCCTAAGTCTTGCATCACATCATGTGCGAATATGATGAATAATAACTAAAATTTACTTATCAAGTATACGTTTTAATTTGATTTAATTAATATCATTTACAATGATGTATTGGTGTCTTTATTGGCCACGAGATTTATTTGGTAATCGGGGGATTCACCATGGTCCATAATTTATTGTGCAAAGTGCGGCGATACTACTTAAAGATCTCCATCAAAATTACCTATAATGAGTATCAGAAAGAAAATTTGTAGTAAATTTAATAAATATTAACATATTACAGATGTTTTTGAGTTTTTAAAAAAAAGTAAACCGTAACCTAGAGTTTTTGTGCAAACCGTATCAGTCTATTTGCGGCCAATGTCTGGCGGTATGCCATATGGCATCGGTGAGTTTTGACTTCACTCATTGGCTCACCTTCAAGTCTACTTCCATGGAATCGGAGAACCCCTGATGGAGTTTAAGATTTTTGAACTTGCCATCCATATTTATAACGCTCTTGCATTTCGAGAACATTGTTTTTGTATAAACATACAAGAAAACACACTACAAAATATCTTCCCCTAAGGGCTAACTAAACTGGTAGCTTGGCGTTTCTTCTCCCGAAACGATCAGGTTCAGGTTCATCTATCAGGTTTATTGATGTCATACAACATATTGATTGATATTTTTGTTGCACACCCACACAGTATGTGTAATGAGTGTGGAGATAACGGATTGTTGGCATTCTGTTGATTGCTTGCCTGTTGAAGTATGCCCCAAAGCTCATATGTAGATTACTATCTGATGAAGGCAGCCTGTTACGATTTATCTTGATCACAAATCGTGTCATGGCGACATCGTTCACTTAGCATTTTTGACGTCATACGCGTCAGCGAGTGTCAAAGATGTGATTCAGCAATGTAGACTTATTTACAAATGTACTTATGTAAGTTACAAATGCTGGTACATTTCAAACGATTGCTTTTATTCCTCTATTTCAAAACCCTAGGGTAAAACCCCGAGCCCATACGCGTATAAATAATTGTTGATGGCTACCCCGGATGGCTACGCATGAGCAAAGGGGTGATCACGTTTCACTGACAAAGCTCGTAGAATATAGGAGCAAATACTACTGAATATCCGTCTACCACTAGTTACACGTAACAACGGCGAAGAGGGTCGTCGAGTGCCAAATTGTGTAAGTAATGAAACGTGGCGTAGGTCAAAGTCAAAGACCAAAATAAACTCCGACAGATAAGGCTTCTGTGTGTTCATGCCAGGTCAAAGTTACAAAAGTGACTTTGACACCCACCCATTTTCGTATAGGCTGTTCCAACTTCGATGGTTAAAATTTGCATAAATATTTTGTCATCAACTATTTCACATAGAGTGCCAACCAATGCCCTTAAGGATCAACACGGTTGATCATAATCATCATATCATCATCATCATCATCATCATTCATCATCATCATCATCATCATCTTCGTCCTCGTCGTCGTCATCGGTAATATCATCGTCATCGTCATCATTGTCATCAGCATCATTTTCATCATTCGTCGTCATCGTATCGTCGTCGTCATCGTCATCGTTCGTCGTCATGTCAATAATTCATCCCATCATCATCATCATCATCATCATCCGTTCTCTGTCATCATCATCATCGTTCATACACTCATCTAAATACGATTGCATTCTAGCAGGGTATAGGCGTCGAGTAGTACGCAAATGTATTGAGGAGAACAAAAAAGGAACATCACTCTATCATTCCTTCTCCAAACCCTACAGCACGGAATATTCACTGCCTAAACATTGATTACCTAAGATTTCTATGATGCCCTTACACATATATGAAAGCACAGGCCAAAGTGTCCATTGAAGCCACTCAAACTACGAGATCCAAATATGCAATGTCCGTTGATTGTCTGGATGCTGGTATTCGCTTAGAGGCAGTCTAATCTCAATCTCGTTACCTTGAACCAAGAGTCAGTGACCCAAAGATTTCTATGTGAACTCTGAAAGATAACCCATTTTCTTCGCGGGGTATCTAAAATCATGTCTCTTAGCCGGTCTCCAGTTCGCTTCGTTTGCGATCATGGAACCGTGCCCCAAAAGTGAGGCTTGAAGCTGGTAATGATTCGTTTTAAGCTTTCATTGCAGCACCTGTTTAAAAATACCGAAAGGCGGTGAGAGCTAAAGTGGATATTTATGTAAATCTGAGGGGGAGATAAGCAGTGAGGATGGAGCAATGTTCAATCATACACAATCTTCTAACCGTATCTTACCGCATTTGTTAAGAAGCACTCTTTATTATTCCTTGCCATTGTCTAAGACTTGACCGATATACCTAATTGTCAGTTTAGATTCTGCCTCACGTTACTCTTTCCATATTGACGATACCTTGAAGATGTCACAGCCTCCATTTCCTAAGCAATATTATTCTTTCACTAAATGGGAAATATAAGACGAATGTATTCTAGACTATTGTAAAATCCGGATAAGACGGACATTGTCATAGTAAGCCCAACACTAGAACTAGATCTTACATTCTAGTGACCATTCCGTCAGTGGTTTTTCAAGCATCAGTTGAAAAGTATTGAATATTTTTTTCACAGCTATGGCATGGCCTGCGTGGGAAAGAACAGAGGCAATAAAACAGTAAAATAGTCGAAAAGACATCACATAGTCAAAACACAAAAAAAGACTTGGAGATAAATTAACTGAAAAGCAGCAGCTTAATGTTGCCTGCAGAAGATGGGTTTCAACCATAATTTTAACACCTGATCATATGTCGCTTATAGACATTTGGCTTTATTTCAGTCTTGAAATAAAGTACCTATTCATTTTCTGTCGCTGCGTGTCGCTGCCCTTTAAGCTGGTTAATCATACTAGCAACCTCTTAATGGGTTACCAGCGTGGTTGTCGATTTTTGATGTCTATTTGTAATCGATCCACGTACACTCGAGAAATGGCATGCAATTTGAATTCCCGAGTGTCTTGTTGGTGCAAAACTCGCACAAGAGGAGTTTGAGTTTCAAATTTGGAATCAACGCTCTTTGTTATCACTTTCCCGCAGATGAAATGCAATATGCTTGCTTCTTCGTGGATGCCTTTGGTATATTTGTCACTGTTACAGATATCTGGGCACTTTTTTTGCAGATCAAAAATACATTAAGACTATGCTGGGAGTGCTATGGTGGCCCGTATATTCGTTTAAACCATCCCTTTGTTCCTTTAACCAAAATGAATAATATCGGCAAGGGACTTCATTGTCGATTTGCAATCCATTTCGCCATTGCACACACACAAATCCTTTGATTATGCGAGGTAAATATAATAACGTGTGGTCTGTTTAAAGGGACGCAATGATATGAACAAATATTGAGACATAATTAACATCGACCCTTACTTAAATGCCATTTTCCACCACTATAACAATTTAGATGTTTAACATCTGTAAAAACAGTAAAAATACAGGCATTCCCTGCCACACGAAATCAAGTATGATATCCCCTTCAAAGAATTTACAGTGCATCTAGCATTGTAATCTAGCATTCAGACGTCTACTTCATGCTTGTAGTAAGATATTTTTCTGAAAAGTGAAAGCTAGATTAGCCTGGATTAGACTTTACAATAGCAATGGTCGGTAAGCTGATGACTGCATTCTTTTCAAGTTTGATAAAATGCCGGTAGTAATGTCAGCATCCTTCGCTCTCTGTGGCAGAAGAAGTGAAGGCTTACAATGCAAATAATATTAGTTACTCCTTTTTTTTATAGAATCTAAACGCCCAAATTGTTTTCGTGAAATGGGAGTTCCAGTCCATTATGTATAATATTTTTTTTCATGTCATTGTGTCCCTTTAATACAACTAATTTATCGTGGTGATAATAAAAAAAATACCGAGCTTGCGCGCAATTTAAAAAGACGAATGATACCACTTTGAAGTAAGTTTGGAATCTACAGTTTAATAATACAGCTGATACTTCTTTATTTAAGCATTAAAACCCTTATACCCTCAATGGTGCAAATGGACTGCCAAGTTTAACCATACACATCGGCTCATGAATATTACGATAACGCACGTATAAACCTGATTCTTAAATGACTCTTAAAGTCTGACTCAGAGATTTCGAAATATCATTTTTTGTGTAATAATGAAAAATAGTCAACTAGAATAAAGATAGTAAACTAAAATGCACAATTCCGAAATTTGAGATGAATCGGATTTTTCGTTTGTATGCAGTAAACATTATGTGTAGTACTACGTCCCATAGGATACTGTGTATAACAAAAATTCCGGATCCGGAATTTTATAACAGACTAAGACGTTGTGATTTTTCTACACATGAAGGAATTCGATGTAAGCTTAGCATTTCACACAGTGATTAGTATAGTGGGCAAGCACCATTAGTAATGGCAAAAACACATATTATTTTGAAAATTGAAGGGCGCCCTCCTCAGGAAATCTCTGAGTCGGCCTTTAACTATAGTTTGAGTAATAATTTTTGGCCATCGCGTACGCGCGGGTTGCTTGTTGCGTGAACTGCGTCTACGTGCCACCCATGGTGCACCGTTTTGGCGGGGAAGCGGGCGTACCTAGCAACTTGGCCAAGAAATTATTACTCCAACTAAAGTAGTGTTCTGTTGACAGAAGTTCATATTACATCTCGTGGACAGCCTCTTCTGCTGCTATTGAAATTGTAAGTAGTCACAAATGAGGCACGGGGTAGTTTTCACACTTTTTAACACATATGTGATTATAAACCGAGACCACTGTGTACAAATGTGACGAGTCGCATTGATATCATTAAAAAGTAAGGTAAAATTATCTGTTCTCTAATATCGCAGTGTTTTAAGTTTTTTTTTTTTTTTTTGTACGTATCGTGAGCTAAGAATTACAAGGTTCTAACTGACATTTTGGACTTTTTGAGATATGGACGTTTTAAAACCCATATAACATTTATTTATAATTTAAAAATCTTAAACTAAAATGTAAATTCTAAAAATTTATTTAAAAAAAAAAAAAAAATGTCGGTTAGAACCTTGTAATTTTCAGCTCACGATATACACATAACCAAGCAAGTACAAAAATTATCTCAGACAGAATGCATTAACAAACTAAATAATAAATATCATGAAAAAAAATCAATTCATGAGTAAATAATGATAATAATAATAACGCATGCAATTTAAGTGATGATGCAACTTACCCTTCTCAATTCTGAAGTTTACCAAACCTTCCATAATACTCCCAACGTCTATCAACATGGTGATTGAAAAATGTTCCACTTGCTAAAGCGGTGTGGCAGGAGATAATAATGGTCCTCCGGGCTCACCGTCCGGTTAACAATGGGAAAATAGGGCAATCGATTCAGTTGACTCTTCACGCAACATGTAGTTTCACGCTTTATTCCGTTGTCGTCTATGATACCTGCCGGCACTATGATTACTTTCACACCGGCATTTGCAGGACAGTCCCCAGTGGCAATGGGTTACTACTTATTCTTAAATAAACAAGAAACATTTGGTGTGGGCACCAATGTATGCCCCGCGCCATGGCAGAATTATTTAAAAAAAAAAAAAAAAAAAAAAAAAAAAAAAAAAAAAAAAAAAAAAAAAAAAAAACAAAAAATTGCTTGTGTAGGTGACTTTTACTAAAAACTGAATATGGTATAAATAGTGGTATCGTAAGTTTTGATTCAAGTTCATTTCACTATTCTTGTTCACGTAATGATCTTCCACTGTAGGACATTCAATAGTCGACCCTCATAAAGATGTCAGCTGCCAAGAATTGTCAATATTTCTGAATATGCAATGATGATATAGTACCAGGCACTGTTGGCAGTTCGCCCAACTCAACTGGCATGATAATTGACCCACTGATCTCTGTATTTGACCTCACTTAAACACATGGCAATAGAACCTTGTACAGATCCCATATAAATTTGTATAAAAACACTGAAAATACAATCTATCCACACTGTATCATCATTTACTTACACAAAAACTATCTGGTTTGCATCATAGTTTATATAATGTTCATAACAACCATTAAGTAATTTTAGCACTGTCATCATTTTCTAATTGTCATCGACAAATCCTGTTATGACAAGGCTCTTCATGATTCAATACAGCAAAAACTCCATGCCTGTCAAGTTATTCAAATCTATAGCCCCGCGCTCCCCGCGCGGTGGAAATGTGAACACATGAAACATATTTTGTAGTTATATCCTTGAAAACGTATAATTGTCCTTTCCCCAGATGCGCAATAGGAGCCATTGCTAAACAACAAGTACAAAACGTCATGCTTGGTTCGGTATCATCAAGACGTGCTTCGGTTCATTTAATCGGTTGGTAACATTACTTTTCAAAGACCGCCCAGCTTCAACGTTTCTAGGCGTAAAATGACAAACATATGTATTGATGGCCTTTTTTCACCCTAGTATATAATGAAAACATTTGAAATGGTATGTGCACAGTCTAGCCGAAGATATTTTCACCTTATCTTTACTGTGGTTGTTGGGTGTGGGTGTGCGTGGGGTTGTGTGTGTGTGTGTGTGTGTGTGTACTCGCGGCGCGGCACGCGAGAGTTAAAACACACAGGAGAAAGAAGAAGCAACGTAGAAACAATACAGATTATAGCCACGGTTCGGATCGGTAATAACTAATATCAATACAAAAGCCTCCAACAACAATTAGGTTCAGCAGATATATTTTCAATCCCTATGTATTGTGGGCCGAGTCGGCCAAGTTCATTCCTTACGAAAATGCCATGCCATCAAATGTGCTTGCACAACGCTTTGCGGAAGCTTGGCAGCAAGTTCTTGCGCGAGTTTGCAGCAACGCACCTGCATACTTGCGAATGATTGCACAAGCATGCAACAGGCAATACATGGCTGCAGCTTTTGCAAGCAATGCAGGGCACATTCGCAAGCAGGCACACATTGCAAGCATTTACAAAAAGTTTGCAGCATGCGCGCACATTTGCAAGCACACGATGTTGCAAGCGTGCACATTCGCAAGCAAACCACACATTTTGCAAGCGAGCAATTTTTGCCAGCAGTAGCAGTATACTGTACGAATGCTTTCTGCAAGCTTCTGCAAGCATTTCACAAAACATGACAAGCTTGCTAAGTTTGGACACTTTGTATAATTTTGAATGCATGAGTGTGCCAGTTTGTTTACCTTGAAAGTAGAATTTAGAAAGATGCTAACTGCTTCTTATTATTCAAATTATTACGTATTAATAGCTCTTGTAAAACCCCTTTCAGTTTTCTAAACATTTTACTTGGTAAAATTGGCACCTAGGGTGATAAATAGTAAATGATTCATATTATTATTCTGAATTAAGGCAAGTGGCCTAGTCCACTGCTTGTTTTTAATCATCGTTACTGAGGGCTGCATGAGATGAGGAGTTAGAAAATAAAGATTGAAACTGAAGTTGACTACAACTTCGGATGGTATATTGGGTGACAACTTACCAAAGCGTTACTGACTACTTACCTAGCTGACACATGCTCACCTCCACAAGCAAAATTCGTGGAACTTAGGCACAAAAAAAAAAGAAGAGCTGTAAAACATTCACGTATTCCCTAGTTTCATACAAGCTTCTCCTATGTGATTAACTACGAGCTGCCTGTACCAAGTCTCTTCCAGCTGTGTATTTCAATCATGCTGTCGTATGATTGTAGGGTTCCCCTTACCTACATCTGTTGTAAGAGACTGCTGGCTAAGCGCCTTTTGTCCCTGATTTAGCCAATAAGAGCCACGTCTTGTACTTTGAATGACGGTTGAGGATTTTGCAGTGATTGCAGAAAAATGGCATCGGAAAATGACTGAAGTGAAGCTGAAAAGTCTGTTCCAGCTAGTATGTTCTAACATGTAAACAAGACAAAAGGCATATTGAAGGATTTTACAATGTTAGGGCAGTAACTGGACAGGCCGTGACTACAGCACATGATTCGAAGTGGGCGGTCTCGAGTTGACGAGTCCAAGTTTTTCAGACTCAGACTCAGTCAGTTATAGGAATGCACGGTAATAACACACAGACCATAGTATTTTTGCCATTTGGCATGGCCAATTTTTACCAAAGACATCTAATCGTACTGTCTTCACCCTAGTTCAGGTGGGTATGAATTCAGTATTCTTGCCACAAATCTTCACATGCATGCATGTCTGATGCTGTTTTAATCCGTTGAGCATGTGAGGCTGCCGAATTCATAGGTGTGGTGGCACAATAATACAAATTATTTATAGTAGTAGGGATACTATACTAGCTAAAGAACGTCGGAATGCACTGCATGACTGGGGCATGTATCTCTATAGGCATTTTTTTTAAATGATTGCATGGTTGATTTTCTATGTGTTACAACTTGCAGCATTTAAAGGTGCACGAGAGATTTCAAGGCATCATATTTTTGTGATATGTAGTGATATCATAGTTTAGTTAGACATGCAATAGATTCCTCCTTTTATTGGTGATCAGAAAATAGCTTAAATGAAAACAAAGCGACGATTTGTATATGCTCCATATTCATAGAAACCATAGGCTGAATTAGTATTCTGCTTCCTATACGAAATTAGATAATTTCACCAATTTTTGTACAAGCAACAGTCTCAGCTTAATCCTACCAGATGGGAATATTTTTTCCTTGATATAACAGCTTACACCAGTGCCAAAAATCAGAAATGTAACATTTTTTCCGGGACACTGTATTTGAAATCTCCTCGTTGCACCTTTAATCATGAAGTACATCATGCAATAGCCTGCATATACATGTCACATGAGTGGCTGTATACTACCATAGTTATGGCATTCTTTTCTGGCAGCTAGCAATAGCTGAGCTAGTGCATGCAGTGTACGTACGTACTGCCAAGTCAGAAAATTTTAAAAAAGGACGCGAACAATACACCTTACGCCTGCCCATTTAAATTTTAGTATAACATGTACTCCCGTCGAGGGTGACAGTTAAACATTAATGCACAATTGATTTCCAACTTATTATTTTTGGAATTCAGTGAAAACTGGGACTCCGCGGCTTCGTTCTTCGACACAATATCAGCTCAAGGTACCCGGTAACCATACATAATTTGCCAATCCAAATGGGTAAATAAACAAAGAAAGGACTAGCTTCTAGCTACCACTCGGTGAGAAAAATTGAAACTTTGAATGCAAAGAACAAAACGCTAAGTACAGTACAATATGGGTGTGGGTTTGATAGCAAAATACAGTAACAACACAGGCACATTTTAACCCCAGATGCCACTTATCAGAAATCCATTGGTTGATCTCCTGAGGAGTAATTTATACGGGTTTGTAAAACACCGGAATCGCTACTTCGCTTAATGTCTCCAATCTCCTGGTTGATGTATTTATTACAGAATATTTGGTTGAACCTTGTGGAACCAACAATTACCAAAAAACAATTCATATTTGAATACAATTTGGTAGGTTTTGTCCGAAAAAATTTAAGGTGGAACTTGTGAAACTTCCGCAGAGCAAAAATATCGTGACTATTGATCAAACAAGAATTCGCCTAACTTTCATTTCCGTGGCAGGAACAGAACAGAAATATCCAATTCACTAGTCTCGGTCCTAGTCTGCATGGCATATCATTCCTACACTCGGACGATTGCAAGCTACTGCAAATGAGTCAACTCATTCATTAAGCTTGTGTATCCAGCTTTAACTCAGAAAAGTTTTATGATGGCAGGATGAATGGGCGGTGTGAGGCTATGAGCCTATCACAGTGGGTAAATGGCGGGCAGTTTCGAGGAAGATGAGTAGTTTAGACAGCTGTCAAAAGTTTTCATAGGAGCGATCGTCCTGATGTAAGTTGCGGGTGAAAAGGCAATGGCAAACCATTATTTTGTGACCAACATACAGTTCGTATCATGTACGGTTTGAGGTAGGGGGTCAAGACGTCAGTGGTAGCCAAACAAAACATTCCAGCATGTTAGTGAGGGCATAAAGGTTAATTTTTATCATATTTTAAGGGTGAAAGTTGGTGATGACTTGTTAGGTAGTGCCGGGCTGAGTGATCAGATTCAGCGGGAGATTAAGTCTCTTTAGTACTAGCTAGACTAAGCCTAGATTTTCAGTCTTAATTAATACTTGTGCTCAAGTGATCGAGATCTCGATTCACATACATGTTTGCAGGTTATATAAAATGCGCCTTTGTGGCATTAGAGGCCTGTTAAATGATGTCTGAACTCATTAACCGCCTATCTTTTATCTTTGTTGATTTTTAGTAGAATTAGGGCAACCTACTAAAATACACTTCTATAGAAACTTAAATAAACGCGTCCGCCACATATTGTAAGTCTGTGCAGTATCCATAATTCAGCATTACACAGTGATCTTGCGTGTATCGGAGGATTTATTTTTACTGACCTAGGGAGTCCTGTTTTCGTGCCAGTGTAGAAATTTCGCGCCATCGAAGGGGAGGGTAGGGAGAATTAAGCGATATAGGCGATTTAGGCGATTCGGTGTTTACAAACGACGGAATTCATGATTGGATTGGATGGTGGATATACAGAGCATAAAAAATTATTTGTATTTTGCCACCACCCTATGACTTTGACAGCTTCAGACCAGAATAAACTGTATGTGAAGGATGTGGTATTGCATTACTATTCATCTTTTATTATTTTTTTGAGGGGAAAAATTGCAAGCTGGCAGTTATCCGCAACCTGATTGGGTATACTATATTTTCTCTCGATTTCGTTGTCCAAGTCACAACCGTACGCACCCCATTCACGCCTCAGCATGCAGACCTGTAGCAACAAGTTGCACAACAAACAAACTAATTTTAAATCAATCTGGAGTGCGTGTTATGATCCAACAGGCGCGTATATCGTTACACTGCAGCACACACGATGCACAGGAAAAGAGAGAAATAAACTCGGGGCCTGGACAGATTATCCAGCGAGGACTTGCCAGCAGTGTGTGAGGTAAGCCCTAGCCAGCAATAATTCGGCATGACTTTCTTTGCCGATGAGTGCAGCCCAGCCCCACCATTATTCTTTAGGAACTTGCGAAATAAAATTTTTTGTCATTGTCCGACTTAACCCTAAAACACGTCTTAAACCCCCCCCCCAAAAAAAAAAAAAAGCCGAGGGTCAATAGAAATGGCAACGCAAAGTTTTGTTTTCTTTTTTCCCCTGGACATACGAGGTGCATTGATAATCAATCATTTGCTTTCCATTGGCCTTTGGGCCGCTGGGACAAATGTGCAGAAAAAGATCTTTTAGCTCTACATGCAATAGGCAGCGAAACAGACATAGGTTTCATGCCGGAAAAAGCGGTCACCAAGTCAATTCAAAAAGCAAGACCGGAATGTGACATCTACAGAAAACCTGCAGGACATTGGGAAGTAGTGCATGGCGGTACAAAGAGTCAACCGGAACTTCGGTTTATGAGGCGTGGAACCGTCTTTTTTTCCCCACAAAGGCAATGGAAAACTACTTGATTTTTGGCGCATCTCAGGGGAAATGCTTGGCCGAAGGGGCAAAGTCAATCGAAGCAATGGGTGTTCTGACAGGAAAGCCGCCGAGGATGCAATACAAAGTCCTTTCTGGTAAAATAAATAGTTCTTGATATCCGAGGTGCAATTACAATCAATAGCAACTTGATAGCTTTTCACTGACCCCAGACGGGTTAGGGTTTTTTAAACGCGCTTCTTTCACCAATTAGCATTGTAGAAAAATTAAATTCGGGCTTCGTTTAAATGATTTATTAACACTGTAACCGTTATGCACTCCATCAGACAATATTACTGCTTGACAGTAAAATAGCCAAAGCATTTTGAGAATCTATAGAATACAACCGGCCGGCAGTAACGTAGCAAAACGCGTTTTGCTAGTTGCCGATGGTTCGTGTACCCGCTAGCAAAAATTCCACAAAAAAACGTCTCACTGGCAGCTAAAAGCAAACTTTGGTTTTCTCAGGGGAATCAGTCACAAGAAGCAATGTAGCAGCGATTACTTTTTGTCAATCTCCTGAGGGGAAAGCGGCCCACAGGCCAGGCCATAATTAAAGCAGGCTTTGGGTTTTTTGAAGGTAGAACTTCAGGCGTTGCCATTACTCACCGGAGCCATGTTATTAGCAGTAATTTATTTTCGGTGATCTTCTGAGGGGAAAGTGGCCGTAGACTGTAGTTTACCAGCAAAAAATCGGCAATTAAAAGATCAACCAATTGCTGCCCTCAATGCCTTCAGAGTGTTAAAGTTAAATGAGGGTTCCCCTCGGTACTAATGGAAGTCGGCGGAGAATATTTTGTTAAATAAATCTAAGACGTATAGACACCTCTTTATGGCTAGGTGCACATGCCTAATGTGCATGTGAACATACCAAAAAGTACACAATTAGCCGAAAGACGTGACATTAAACAATAATTCTAAATCTAACCTATTATGGGTGACAACAAAATTTAGCATGGAACCTTGCAAAACCATTACTGTGATACTGTTCAAAAATGGTACAGTGTTTTGAACCCAATAAATACATGATGAGGTTGTGATGTTGACATAATGTTATTGTAGGTGTTCCATATCATATCAATTCATTTTAGGTTATGATTGTAATTGCACAGGCTCCATGTCAAAGTAGTGACTCTCCTTTAAAAGCTTGTAATTCAAAGTAGAGGAGTATTTCATCTGGGGAGATTTAAGAAAAAATTTACCCTGCACACATGCAATGTACGTCATAAACCAAATGATCTTTCAGAGAAGCTACAAATGACTCTCATTACAATGCACTTATGAAGAGCTGCATCGGGAGTTATCAAATGCACTCTAACGATGAGGGGGAGCGATCACCTCACCACGCCTTTTTAAAAGACCACCATCTGAGTCTTTGTTTTTGAAAACAAGGAGTTGCACTAATGTTATCCATATTTCCCAAAATACCTACAAATGTATTTTTTGTATGCTTCCACTTTGGTTGTCTATAACCCTTCTACAATTGCACAACCCGTATGAATTCTATGAAAAAATTCCTTGGGCCTAATTGGGTTTCCACTAGGGAAGGGCTTCCAGACGCCCACTGTAACCAAAATCATCTGCGCAAACTACATTGCATGGCACCGCATTGCTTGCTAGAAAGCAAACTTGATGTTGTACTGCAAGCAGGAGCATGCTCGTAATATTCAAAATTGTACTAGCTTGCAGCAAGCTTGTCGCCATGCTTGCACCATTTGCAAGCGTATACATGCTTGCACCACTTGCAAGCTTGTCGCATGCTTGCACAATTTGCAAGCGATGCAATGCTTGCACCACTTTGCAATGGCCATTTTGCGTGCGCATGCTTGCACCCCTTGCAAGCGTGCGCATGCGCAGTCGGTAACTCGTTCCAATACTAGACCTGCACGAGATTGTCGAACAGCCTGAGTAATTTTCCGCAATACCGCACCCCCCATGCGCGAACATCCTGCAAGACCCTGCGCGCAATCCTGCATAAGCACCCTCCCCCGACGCAATCCTGCACGCGCCACCATCCTGCAAGCACCCTGCGCGCACTCCTGCAAGCCCCTGCGCGCAATCCTGCAAGCTTGCGCATGCGCGTACGTTCGAAATACTAGCTTGCGCAAGCTTTTAAATTTGATTGCTGCAAACAGAAGCAGCATGCAGCAGCCCTGCTGCAAGCTTGTTGTGAAGCATGCTGCAAGCTTGATTGCAATGCTTGCATATATGCTTGCCCTTTTCGTAAGGGTACCATTAAGACGCCATGCATATATCGATTTTGATTATACTATGTTCATCCCTAATCGATTCTACCAAACTGCCCAGGGAGTAGAATCAGATTCTCAATGTTAAATTCGCCCCTACTGCCCCCATTACATCTCCCCGCCTGGTACGAGACGACTATGATTAGTGTGTTGTTTATTTTGTCCGTGTGTGTGTGTGTGTGTGTGCGTCCGCGCACCGCGTATGTGTGTCTATGTGAGAAAAGAGTGTGAGAGCTATGGGATTACTCTTACTACTACCACCACCCTAGTAATGTAATGTGTTTTATGTGGGGTGTTTGTGTGTGCAGATGGATATGTGTCTTTGTATGTGCGAATGTGAGTGTGCGTGTGCGAGTGCCGGTTGGGCGGAGGGAGAGAGTGCTCTTGTGTAGAAGAAAACAAGTTTGGGCTTAGCTTTAACGATCTGAGGATGGATACAAAGAAATTATTTAAAGTATTCCTCTGAAGAATATTTGATATAGGACATGTTTGCTATTGTGTGATTCAGTTCTCAAAAGGAGGCGTTTTCTTTTGATGAAAAATGTGCGCGAGAATGTATGTCTGTGGAGAGTGCTAGAAATTGTATATGTGCGTCGTGAATGCTGTGATTATGTACTTATGTAATGATAATAGCCAAAACTTAGATCCATGTATACAGTTGCGACTTTACATGTAGTAAAATCGATGACCGTTTTTTTTCTGAGTTTTCAGATTGTGCGGGCCGATGGCCCAAATATTTTCCAAAGCCCCATGATATTCAATTAATAAAGAATATGAAATATTTTTTTTTTTTACTTTTTATATTTTCTTATATTTACAACATTTGCAATTGTACATTTTTTTTTTTTTTTTTAATTTTATTCAAAAAATATCAAAATGAAATAAAATAAATAAAAAAGAAGTTTCACGGTGTTCTATATTATTTTTTCTATATTTATGTTTTTTTGTTTTAGAAACTTGTTCATGAAAACATGGTTTCTTAAATCGTTTTAGAAGAGATGGTTTTTTTAGTTGACTTTACTGTAACAATTTCAGAAATTCGATATAAGTGTTTGAGCTACGTAGGATTTAGGAGTATCAGACACTGTTTTACCGATTTTAGGGGATTGACTGTTTAATGACCTGTGGTTAATTAGTGTATATTTTTTAGTGAAAATCTTCAAACACGCATTTGTTTACGACTTTTGGTCCCACGTCAACAAACTGTTTAAAATTAAAACAAACAGTTTGGAAGCTGTTCATTTTGGTTTTAATTTGAACAATGTTGTCGGCAGTGCTATTCTAATATGCTAAACGTCATTTGAAAGAAAATGGACGGCTTTAAATCATACCGGTTACATGTATCCAACTTGAAAAACTACCTCTATGACACGCAAAGAGGTAAATACGAACCAGTAGCGTTCCTGATCTGAAATCAATGCATTTTATTGTCCACCCAATTCGATGCTTTATCATTGATATATATAAAAGGTACTTTTGATTGTTACATTAAAGCATACCGGGCGCAGTTTAAGGACCGCCCCTATTTCATAATTTTTGAATTTTTGCCCACAGTAGTGGTTGGTAATATCTAGTAAACTATACCGGGGAATGGTAATGCTCAAAATTCCATTTATTTGCAGAAAGTAGCGATTTTGAAATTAGAACGGGCATATCCGATTGTAATTTAACGATAGAGAGCTGGAAACGCAAAATTTCTGTTCCTCCAATGAGAAATGCTGCCACTTCACTAAAATGACCTCTAACTGAACCGCCTGGACAGAACTGAACAACTGATGGATGAGCATAGAAACGTACTTCGGCTCAATTTCCCGGCTATTCCCATATTGGAAAGGACGTTTCCAGCACCCGATGAATTATTATCGGAAATCTCCACTATTATATTATAATTACAAACTTCCTTCTTTTACGATAATAGACAAATTCGGCTTTGCTTTTCAAAGGAGTTATTACTAGGGCCAATACCAATGCAACGGTTCAAATAGAGATTTTTTTAATATTGGGTGTCCTTCAACAATTGTACTGGATTGCTTATGTCGGCCCCTAGTGTAACCACAACATCGGTTGTGACCGAACGACCATGCGGTTGAACTTTTTTCTTTGTTCAGGACAATAGAAACCCGTTCCAACCGGAAAGAAACGGGTTTAACCGGCTTAGGAACCGGTGGTTCTGTTTTGAAGTCACACCTTACCTGTGTCATTTAACCCTAAAAGAGTCGGGCTTTTGGACCCATCTCACCGCCGGAGGGGGATTCCCCCCCCCCCAGGATCTCGGGACACGAATTGATTGGAACTTATCAATGTGTGGTACCAATGATAGCTATGACACTCCCGAGAGTCATTTATACCAAAAAAAGTGTACAAACATACCTTGGTATGACGTTCACAGTGACCGTCAAACATGGCGTATCAAAAGAATGCGAAAAATCTAAAAAAATCGCCCAAAAGTCATGGTGACCTTGTAGACGTGGCTATAAGGTATTAAGTGCTTGTGAACTAAATGATGCGTGCAGGATAAACCCCCAATGAAAAAACATATAGGGGATGAAAATGACACACGAACACCTTATAATTTCATGACCACGTAGCGGGTCTTACAGGCTACAGAACGATCACTAGATATACACCGAAAGGGAACATCAAATTCAAATCTAATTTGGAATCAAGATAGATGATATCTGTAGGCACATCAGACGTTAGAGTCAAGGAATGGCGCCCTTAAAAACCCCTTAAAATTCACTAAGCCTATAATGTATCCCCAGCTTATAACACCTTTGCTACTGTGCAATTTATTAGCTGCCTAAGGCCATTATAACGTACTGCAATTCAAGTGAACTGTTTTTCAAAAACGGCGACTTTTCTACAATCTTCAAATTCTAGTAGTCTTATACCTGTTTAAATGAAAAAAAGACTATAGGACCATATATCAGTATTCAATAATTCATATTTAGAATCTAGATTCACAATTAAACTTCTCTTGCGATATTGGTCGAAACAGCGTCGTAAAAATGCCAAAAACGAGATAATTGAAAGATTGGTCAGAATTGGTCGCGGAACGAGAATCCGTTCATACAATCCCGGGTGTGGCCTCATCTAATACAATTTATGCATAGTTTAACCGTTAAGAGCCGGAGCATGCAAAAAAAAAACAAAACCACAAACCCAATTGATGTTGCGTAACTTTGGTGAGCGATTGCAACCGGCTATGACCAAATGAGCCGATAATCATTAAAATGTTTTTTTTTCAATTTTCAAATCTATGACAGGGAGGTTTGTGTGAAGTATACATTCCCCATAGAGTATACTACGACGAGGGCATCGGATCCACATTTAAATTCGCGTCGGCTCCAGCTTTGAAAACCTCTATATTTGATTAGCACTCCAACAGACGAGAAAGGTTATATCAGCAGCGCCATTTGGATCTCAATGACCATTTACTTCCTGGTTCAAGTTATCGTTCATCAACGTCTATTTCAATAGGCAAAGTAGGCAGTGGGTATTCAGTGACGTTCGTAAATGAGGGACTTAGGCGAGGTGATGTTGACATAGAGGTTGTATATATGTTTGGCATATAGTGATTGCAGCGCCAACCAGTTAGGAGAGTGTACCAGGGCGGAATAAAAAACATTTGTCATCCATAGCTAAAATTGACCATAGGGATGTGGAGTTCATGAAAAACGGGTGTTGGTGAGGACAAATTGATAAAGTTGCCGTTTTGGCAATTTGCATCGACGCTATTTCTAAATGGAAGCCATCTTAAAGCATAAACACCTAAGAAGTCAATTTTGTTGTTTAAAAAATGATTTTTTGGTCAGGGTTCATAAAATATCCTCAAAAAAACTATAAAAGGTGGCATGTGCCGAATATTTTCCAAGATGGATGACATTTTATTGACTTTGTGTCAAGTTTATTTAAATTTCTTATTTTAGCCTATGAAGATAATTGTGGTATGTCAAATTAAAGATTTCGGGTCAAGAGTTCAAAAAATATTTACAAAATGTTAGGCTGATTATTAAAAAAAATTAATGGAAGTTTTCAATACGTTCGCTATTTTCCAAAATGTAAAACATATAAAAAGCAAAATCCTTTTACCCTCAGGCTAGACTGCACCCAGGATGACGATTTTGGTGACAAAGTGGATGTGTTTTAGGGCAAGGATTTCAACAGCAATATTCTCAAAACTGTCAGATGAGTCGTGAGCGATGTTATTCATGGACTACCTATGTGACACCCAAAATGTGACACCTTGACTACTCTATATGTATTCACCCAAAAACATATATCTGGAATTGCATGGGAATTTTGATATTTAGACCTGTATTACTTTAATAGAAACTATTATTTGTTTGTTCCAGATATGTCAAGAGTAAAATGGCCCCGAATTTCGAACAATTAAATGGTCATAGTCACGTGCACAACTATTGGTAGTCAATGTTTTTGGGTTTTTCGTTCATAGGGGCCATAAAGCGCAGTTAGGAAGTTCTATGGAGGAGTTACTGAGGATTCTGTGTTTGTATTAATTATCAAGCATCTGGGTTAATATATTTTATCACTTTGCCACATTAAGCCTGACATTGCAGTAAGTTAACACTCTTGATTACTTGTATTTAAAATACTGGACTATCTTGGGAAAAAGGTGACAAATACAAATAAATATCACTTTTATATTCATCCTACAGTTTTGAGAATAGTTTTATTGAACTCCTCGACCCAGAAAACACTCATTTTGACAACAAAATCATCTTCTTATGTTATATAATAAGAAATATACGGTTTTCTTTGACGAGATGTCGGCCATCTTGAAAAATAGCCGTGTATATAAATTTCCATGACTCAGACATTTCTGGCAATTTATATTGAACCTCTTGACCCAGACAACATACATTCTGACACTTAGTCACCATAGTAGTGCTATTACCTTTAAAATGGCGTCCATTTTGGAAAACGTTGATTTATGCAAATTGCCATCACTTTTATTTTTGTCATCACGTATTTTCATGAACTACACAACCCAATGATTAATTTTAGCTATGATTGCAAATGTTATTATTCCGGCCCTGGTTGGTAGAAATCTAAGGCCCTTTTTCACCTGATGCTGCAGCACTAATAAATAACGTTTTTGTTTTTTTTTCAGTGAAGTTCTAACCGATGAACAAGCGATTCGAGACCAGTTTTGCTGTTTGATCCCTGTGTGTAGGAGGGTGGTCTCTTTTCAGAAAAAATACTGATTTGATTGGAATACAGCCATCTGATGGGATGAGGAATTGTCTCGTTATTGCGCACTTGTAATTAGTGCCCACTCTTCGAAGACAGAGTCCCGAAACTTTATACTGTAAGAGTATAACTTTTTTAGATGTTTGTTAACATTTACACGGTGGGACTTAGCTACGGCGCCAAGTCGTTTTGTAGGACGATTTCATTTTTCATGAATCAGATGTAACTAATTACGGGAAGTGGATAGTTCTGATGTAAATTTGCAGCTGGTATGTCCTAATTTACTTGTCAACGTGTATGAATTACCAGACTTTTTTTTTTCAATTAAGTGGCGGAAAGCGTGTTCAAAATAGGACAATTCATAGCCGTATATATCTATGTGTGTATCTATCTGTCTGTGTGTGTGTTGCAAGTTGCGAGATCTTTTACCTTGTAAACTTTAAAGGAAATAGGATATGTATTCTATAACATTCAAACATGACACTGTATCTTCAATAGAAGAGAGATCTGAAGTTTCCAGCTATAAGACGTGCGAAACCGGAAGAGGCTTTTATCTTAATGTTGTGGTGCGTATTTTACAATTATATCTCTGAAGGAGACGAAAAAAGAAGACATTAACAAACATACACAAAAATTACGCTGTTAGAAATTTAAGTTTTATGGCTCAGTTTAAAACACAAACCCGACTGCATCTGCTGATACAATATGCCGTAATATTCGGTAAAGCCGTTACATTACAATACATTGAATACAAATAGCGAAATAACTGTAAAGCTTTTCATTTTAATTGTTGTTGTTGTTTTTGTTTCTTTTTTTTTTTAAATATATATACGTAATCCAGAGATTGTCATGTTTTGTAAAACAGAATCCGTAACAATGCATTATTTTCTAACTCGGATTTCATATTAAAGAGAAAACAAAATATGAAAAGGTTCCTTTAAAGAGCACTGAAACCGCCTCGAAAAACAAATCATAAATACGTTCTGAATTGTAAAATTTGAACTTGTTGCAAGCCTTCGAAGATAAGTCCTTTCATAATCCACACTCTACAGTTCATCATCAATAAACAAAGACGATCTATTGTACAAATTCCCTCAATAGGCATCATCTCGATTCGTTTGTAATGTTTTGCACCTGGAATATGCCGCATGGGTAAACTTCATCAAATTAAACACTGTTGCATTTTAGTCAACAAGGATAACTTTAATAACGCCAGGTTTGTGTTATTTAGACTAAGCGTGTATGATTGATACGGCAATGTCAAACTGGGTCATTGTTGAAATGGAGTGGCCTGGCACTGAGAATGGAAATGCATATTTTTTGGGTTATTTTACGTCGCTAGGAATCGCTTTCTACCGGGAGTTTCCGTAACCTGACCCATCTGAAACACTTTTTCTGACACACTTATGAATTCGGAAACCTTAACAGAATAAACCTGTGCTTTATTCCGCAAAGGGTTTCCGAATTCATAAGTGTGTCAGAACAAAATGTGTCAAATGGGTCAGATAACGGAACTCCTCTTTCTATCTTCAGTGTGATACAGAGAAATCGACACCGACATGGAGAGACAGAAAAACAGACAGAGAGGCGGACAGAGAGAGAGAAAGACATTAAGATGAAACTTAAAAACAGACTGGGAGGGACAGCAAGGAGAAAAAGTCAGGACTATGAAGAGAACGAAGGGGTTAAAGGCACTATCAGTGATTTGCTCAATCAGAAAATCGAAAAAAAAAAAGATGTTTGCATGTTTGTAACAAGTATAGGTATCTTAACATACCCTACAAGTGACAAGCCCAAAAGCAACCCAATAAGGACAAAACCAGATATTTTAGTCATTACTTTCCGTTCGGACACTTACTGTAACACGTATTTGAATGGAAATTCATATCTTTGAATATTGCAGTTGTCTACCTTTTCTGTCATTTTTTCAGTTGGAAAAAATAACTTACGTGAATTCTAGAGACTTATCCTTCACATTTAAGCTACTCTTGCAAATATTTGACTCTTTCGGTCAAATCACTGATAGTGTCTTTAAACAGAGGCAGAGAGACAGAGACCTCTTTTAGCAGATAAAGAGTTGATGTTGATGGTATGGTAGTAAGCGGTAATTATTCCTCCATGCTGCATTTGTTATTAATGTCATGCGCGTGTCGATTGGTAATATGGTGTGTTTGGACACTCCATGTAACTTGTCAGGAGTACAGAGTCATATCAAGTTTGTGTTGCTTTCTTTGCCTTTGGTTGTGTGGTGGGAGTGGGGGCAAGTGTGTAGTGTATGTATACGTGTGGGGTGTGTGAATATCTGTAAGGGTGTGAGGGTATCTGTAAGGGTGTGTGTACGTGTACGTATTTGAAGGGTATGTGACATATCACAAAGGTCATAGTGACAAAATACATCATCCAGAAAACAAGGGGAAAGAAAATGGAAATGAACTGGGCATTTTGCAAGACTACAGGACAATGGGTAGACGCGTCGCTTAACAGAACGATAACCGAGGAAGTGGAAAGAGAAAAAGAAGAGGAAGTACAAAAAGAGAGAAAAAGATGGCGAGATGACATTACCGAACTCATTGAGAGTTGGAATCTGAATGTATATTTAATCAAATACAATGAAGATGAGGAAGGGTTGAGGACTGCAAAATCATGAAATTCATTGTGCTGGCAGGGGGGGGGCAGCTGGTCTGAGGGAACCTATGTCATCACACAACGATGCTGTAGTAAGTGAGGGTCATTATTACATGGAAAGCATGATGGTGGTTTAAACATTTGCGAAGTCTGTAAAACAGCCTAAACACCACACAAGGATATCTCAATATGAGACTAGATGTAGTTGGAGAAAAAAAAAAAAGATTTTGTAGTTTGTTGAAAATTTAACTCTTAACATAAAAACAATAACACCAAGGATTGGATTGAAATTGCTTTAGTGTGATCCTGTAAAAATCGACAGAGGATTTCAGTTGCAACATTTTATGTGTGAGTAGCTATAATAAAACTATGAAAGCTAATGTAAATGTATTTACATCGAACTGCAGGGTGTAGTATTCGGTGTTTGCCCTGCAATGACATTCGCTGCTAAAACGCTGTTAATGTACAACCATTGTACAACAGGCGGCATTCACAAATTCACTAAAACATTTTACTTATTCAGTTTTCATAGGCACCTAATTAAATCGTGTTATTTATGATGATGGTCAAGAAAGCATAGAGTACACCCAAGTGTAAAATTTGTAACGAGGAAAATGAAATTATTTTGGCGCGGAAATATTCGACCTTGTATATAGTATGAT
The DNA here is from genome assembly GCA_023653785.1 of Ophioderma brevispina. Classification (NCBI taxonomy): domain Eukaryota; kingdom Metazoa; phylum Echinodermata; class Ophiuroidea; order Amphilepidida; family Ophiodermatidae; genus Ophioderma; species Ophioderma brevispina. Next base: position 25,519 of record JAMKCH010065903.1, read on the forward strand.
GAATAGAAATAAAACCATAATATTTTTGAGGCATTGTGTCATTAATATCGGAAAATAGCTGATTTTGATCTATTAGAAGAAGGATTAACATATTTTTCTTTCTATTGTTTAGCCATTGATAAATTGTTTATAACTCGGTAACATGGTGTCCAATTTATAATAGGGTTTACACCAAAATGTAACACTTTACACTTTTCTATAGCTTATGTGAAAGGGTCAAAATTGAAATTGCCGAAATGTGATTCAATACATTTGAACATAACACAAATATTTGACTCACTTGTACTTGTGTTACATCCCCTCAGACTTAAGGTAAACTACTTCGTAGCCCGACATCGTTTGCTTTTCCAATATATCTTTTTCTGATACATTATTCAAGCTACACATGGTGCCATGCAGACCTTGTTGTGTTTTTGCAACCAGTAAATACACATTTAACCACAGAGACACTCTATTTTCATCAGAGGTTCAATAATGATACGGCACAATAATCCTCTTTAAATTGAATTTTGTGCTCTATCAGGTGAAGTTTCCTAGACAATTACCAACATAACTGTGCAAAAATATAAAATTGGGGGCGTTCTTCAAAAAATGTGTTGTTATTGCTTTAATGGCCTTTATGCACAAAAGAGTTTAATCGAGTCTAAAGTCACACGTTAGACCTGGTTCAAGTGTAATTTAGTCCCACCAGAAAAGACATTTGCCTTTGCATTGACATGAATCTTTTTGGGGTATTTAATTTTGAAATTTGCAGATTTCCTTTTTTTACTTCCCACAAGGTCTTACGTTAAACTTTAAACTCTGAAAGTTTTGGGTGTGTCCTTTAATCACCTTTAAGAAACTTAAGGTAGCACCCATATAAAAGACTAGATTTTATTTAACACGTTTAGGGGTTGTTTGTCCTCCTTTCAAATTAACAATTATTGTTGTAGTGTTCCCTTTTAGTATGTAAAAAGAATCGATTACGAGGTTGAGATTACAGTAGTAGTTTAATTGTTATAATACGTTTTTCTTAAGAGACATGTGAACATTTCCAGAAGAAGTAACCCAATTTTTTGTCGAACCGTTTTTTTGGGGCATATTTGGAATGCTTACCAACGTATTAGACATATTAGATCACACCTAAGTGATAACCGAATACGCCATCTTTTATTCAATAAGATGGGAGAGCGTGGCCTAGCGGTTAGGGTGCTTGCTGTGGCGCAATTTACAAAATCCCGGTTCGAATCCCGGTGTGGGGTAACTGCTGGGATTTACCCGGGTGCTCAATTCTGTATTTATCTATATATCTATATAATCCTATACGTTAAGCCGTCGGTCCCATGTCAAGGAGAGTCACAACTGTACTTGTACTTCGCAGTCATGTCGAATAAGATTATGGGGGTGTAAACCCCCGCCTGTTTCCAATCCGCCCCAGTCTCAAAAGCGGCCATGTTAAGGAGCGTCCGTATCATGGATACACGCGGCCCCGGATCAGCTACACAGTTGAATAACACAGACAGAAAACTATCGTACACGGTAATGTGAGTCTTCAAGCTCCTCCTTTAAGTCTTGACAAGATACTATAAGTGTAATTGCGCAAATGTCAGGAGCCTACGAAGAAACTTCAACACTAGTCAAACAGACATATGCCACATATCCGTTTGTTGGCTGAACCGTTATTCGTTCTTGATACAGCATCGCTAGTCAGGTGGACGTTTTCGCACACAGCTGAAGGATGGAAATGGAGTGCAGACTTTTTATATCGATAGTTTTGAGTTTAGTAGGACTAAGCCATAATTGTTGGAAGGGGTGTGCAAAATTTTTGGTGGCAGTGGCTTTTTGAAAATCCATATGGCTGCTTCCATGTCCAAAATCAGCTAAAAAGTATCTTAAGTATTTTTGATAGAGACAATTTTTATGGCGGACTCCGGTGTGGTTAGCACAATGAAGTGTTAATAATGGTAATTTGGTCATTACATTGCCTCAAAAATCCAATATGGCTGATCAAAAGTCAAATACGCGTCGGAATATTAAAATGATCTTAATCCTCCAGTATACATATGTATGATATGCAGAATTAATCTTAAACACATAAAATGTTCTGCAGGTGGCCGAATCTGTTACCATTGAAAACAATCTGCAAGGTGTTATTTTAACACCTCTAGAAAGCATTTCGAACGCATCCGAACATGTCAAGTGTTCTTCACATGTTGCATTGTAGAGGCTTGTATCTCGTGTCTATATGTATGGTTTTTTAATTTTTTTTTGGGGCCCTTTTTTTTTTTTTTTTTAACCAAAACTTTTTGTCTGAGATATATGTATTGGTCACTAGAAAAACCCTTATTTGGCATTATCTGTAATAACGACATTTTTTTATATTCAAGATGCAGCTAATATAGGCCGGCATTAAAGATATTAAAACCTATATTATATCCATAGTATATGTAGTTACATCAACCTAATTATTATTATAAAGGTGTACATTAAGGTATGGAATAAGGTATTGACAATTTACATCCTTATCTGGCATTTTTTCTGTTTCGTTAACATGCAAAAAAATTTAAGATGGAAGCCAATATGGTGCCTTTTTAGCTTCTTTAAAAACCTATAAAATACGATAAATCTGGATTGTATTTAGTTAGCATCAAAAATGATTATTAAGTTTAAATTAAGTATGAGATCTATGTATTTGACATCACAAACTCGTATTGGTTTTTTATTTGACAACTGATTAAAATTCAAAATGGGGCCAATATCTTAGATAAATAGGTCCATCTTATCTTTTCGTCCAAAAACTTCAATAGAGTTTCAAAATATTCACTTTACGTACCCGATTGAGTTCAAGACAAGTTTCATGGTTCCTCGCGTTAAAGGCTTATCTTTTAAATCATTTTTTATACCGCTATAGTGATGGAATCTTTACCACCAACAAATCAAGGCATAAGCAATAAAGCTGATTAAAACTTGCTGTTAAAAAACATCTTGCAGATAAACTCCTTGAAACTTGACCAGCCTGGCTATATACACGCGTAAGCTTAATCCAATGTTTCAATCCGTTTTTGTGTCCTTGTAATTTTATTGTCCACCATTGTTCTTGTCCCTTTAATGTTTAATCTTCGCCCACAGTCATATTTAGTCTTCCGGACCCCATTGGAAATAAGCTTGCCGTTGTAGACAGGTAATGGGCATAATGGTATATCAAACTTTGAGTCTGTATGTGTGCGTGTGATTATTAGTTCTTGTCTTCATTATTCTATTACTATATGTATTGTATTTAATCTGTTGGATGCCAAATATCTAAACTAAACTAATATATGACAATTTGTAGGTTTACATTTGAAAGGCAGTCTATTGGCTGGCCAACTTATTGTAAGCAGGTTTTAACACACTCGAATGCCAGAATATTAGTTCCTGACTGGGTAATAGAGCCTAAATATGCCTCTATCACAAATCTTGATGATTATGGTCAATTGGATAATTTCGGGGCATATTGGATTTCGGGGTGGCCTATTGGATTTGATGGTAAGGTTGTGATCAAATCACATCATAAAACATTCCAGTAGATTTCCTCGTGTTTTAAAACATGGAATATAGATCAATAAAATTATGGCCATTTCATGATTTGAGAGTGGTAGCGCCATATTGGATTTTTCTAGAAAATGCACTGCACGAAATTTTCCAAACACCAAACTCCAGAAATTATTTGCTTCGGTCCTCATTAACTAAAATCGATCAATAGAAAAGTCTGACTCATTTCCACCCTGCACCCACATTCCTCCTGATACGCCTCTATAGATGTAAATCATGAGGTATTCTGAAAAAATAAACTGTTCAGCCAGACTTCTTCTTCTTCTTCTGCGTATGAGTCAGCAGCTAGATATGTTGTAAACGTTGGATCCAACTCACTGTTGATTGGTTGGGGTTTTTGAAATCTGTGTCCACCGGTGGACGAAAGGTAGGGCACTCATTGAGAATGTGATCCGCAGTCTGTGATGCAGAACCACATTGGCATGCTGGCGATGGCCGCAGCCCCCATCGGTGCATATTGCTATTGAAGCGACCGACTCCTGTGCGAATCCGGTTTAAGGTGACCCATTCCTTGCGTGGGAGATTGCTGCCAGGTGGTAATTCTGTCTTAGGTGTAATAGAGAGTTGATCTGGTCTTGGGGTATCTAGCCAGGCAGTATTCCATGTCTGTAAGATGTTGAAAGGGGGAACTGGGCAGTTTAGCAGCGTGTCGGCAGAAAAGTCTCTGTCTACCTAGTTGGTGTGATTCTTTGACAAAGTTATGCAGCAGGTGCTTGTTGTCCAGCAGGGTCTTGTTCACTTGTTTATGCGTATGGTGTTCTCTCCGAAGTACTGCAGGTGCAATGCCTGAAAGCACTGGTAGGAATTCAGATGGAGTAGGACCGAGGCAGCCAGTGATGGTTCTCAAGGTCTCGTTGAGTACTGTGTCCAGCTTCTTTGTGTGAGAGCTGTTGCACCATGCTGGGGCGGCATATTCAGCAGTGCTGTAGACCAGAGCCAAGGCAGTGGTGCGTAGGGTCGTTGGGATGGCACCCCATGAAGATCCAGCAAGTCGGCACAGGAGGTTATTCCTCGACGATACCTTGGCGCATACGGACTCGAGGTGCTGCCGGTAGGTAAGCTGCCGGTCAAGCTTCACTCCCAAGTAGGTTGGTGTAGGATTGTATTGCAGAGGCGCTCCATTGAGGTTGATTTGAAGCTGGCGATGAGCCTCTTTGGTGTTGAGGTGGAAGGCAGTAGCGATGGTCTTGGCTTCGCTCAGCTTCAGTCTCCATGTCTTGAGATATGCTACAAGTAGGGCCATGTCTGTAGTAAGCGTACTTTCTTCTTCTGTCCAGCTGCTGTCCGAGTGGAGGAGGGCAAGATCGTCGGCGTAGCCATATTGTCTAGGTGTTGTTTGAGGTAAATCGCTGATATACAAGTTGAACAGCATAGGAGCCAGTACAGATCCTTGTGGTACTCCGTTCCTCAGACGACGCAGACGACTACTCTGCCCATCACTGGTCTTGAGAATAAAGCTACGGTTTGCAAGCATGTTCCATATCGTCATGTGAGTGCAACAAAGTCGTAACTGACATTTGGGTGAAATTGGGTTTTCTTTTGATTTTGAAAGTACAGGGTGTCTCAGAAAGAACGTTACCCTCCAGAAACGGCACGTTTTGCCTACTTTGCATATTGTTATCCTTGATTTAACTTTATATCATGAGAATATGTACTCTTTGGAACATATGGTGAAAACGAGAAAGAAAACGGTGAAAAAATAACCAAACAATGACTATTTCCCTAGAAGTGATGCAAATCTATTTTGTCCACGGCTAGCAATAGCAGATGAACATGTATTAGAATTAGTATGCATTTGAACACATGTAAGTGGTTAGATTTAATCAATTTGTTCACTTGTAATGCCTAAGAATCACCTAAACATGTTCTTCAGCACATTACACAATATCTGTCGCATAAGTAACCTAAATTCCCTCGCCCATCTCCAATTCTCCATCTCTCTCTAAACTGCTATTGGGTTAACAGACCAAAATGGTGCCATGACGGCAATTACCAAAGAGGATTAAATTTTCATGACTAAGAAATATATTAAAGCACACAGTGTAGTTGCAGTTCACGTCTTTCCTCAAAGTATTGTTCCCGGTAAGATGGCGATCAAGAGGAACAGAGGCAAATTTCTGGAGATGGCAAGATTCTAAATAGGTGCAAAGAGAAATGTGGTCGTCAAAGAACGGGGGCGATCAACCACAAATATTGCTGCAATCCGGGACTGCAATGTGCAGAGAACTGAACAATAACCCTAGAATCAGCACATTCCTGACGACCTGTGTGCTCAAATCATCAGAATTCCAAAATTGTTTCTTCTGCTATTGCTAGCCGTGGACAAAATAGGTTTGCATCATTTTTATGGAAATAGTCACTGTTTGGTTATGTTATCACCGTTTTCATTCTCGTTTTCACCATATGTCCCAAACAGTACATAGTCTGATAATATAAAGCTAAAACAAGGATAAGAACTGGGTAAGTAAGCAAAGAGTGCCGTTTTTGGAGGGTAACGTTCTTTCTGAGACACCCTGTACAATTAGCAACTCATCATTTAAACTTTACCCCAATTCTTATATCAAAATAATCAATTTCTTATGGAAGAAAGAAGACGATAAAAAACAAGGAGAAACAAAAGAAATTTGAACACAAAAATGCTTCTCCTGCAAAATGGCAAAAATGCAGATACGACTTTGTTGCATTCACATGACGATATGAATTGTACAAGGTGGAGATCCGGGATGGTCCTGAGAAGCTTGAGTGTCAGGCCCTGGTGCCACACGGTGTCGTATGTTGCAGTAAGTTCCACCAAGATGACGCCTGCCTTACGGAGCTTTTCAAAGCTTTCCTCAATATCATTTGTGAGTTTTACAATCTGATGAACAGTGCTCCGGCCATGGCGAAATCCTGCTTGTTCGTCAGGCAGATGGGGATCGACGACGGCTCCAGCCGGGCCAGGATCATCCTCTCAAGGAATTTGAAGGAGACACACAGTAGTGATATCGGGCGGTAGTTCTTAGGGTTGTCGTCAGGCTTGTTTGGTTTGGGGAGTGCGATGATAGTAGCTCTCCTCCAGATCTTGGGTAGGGACTGGTTGGTAAGGCAACATGTGTAGAACTCCTGGAGCCAATCTAGACATCGTGGGCCGCATTGCATCAGGCCTTCTGCTGGTTTGTTATCAGGGCCCTGGGCCTTTCCACTCTTTAGTTGGCTGATAGCAGAGGTAAGCTCATCCAGTGAGAAGGATGTTGAAAATGACCCGTCCACGCCGGGGGCTCGACGAAGTTGGTGATCTCTTTTTTGACAGAGCGAGTGTGATCCTTAATTATCAATGTTCTTGAAACGACCATTTGCGAGGAGTTGCTCAGCAATTGAGCTGGCAGTCACTGGACATTTCGATGGTTTGGAAATTCTGCCGGTGAGACGGTTTATAGTCTTCCAGGCCTTCCTGCTGGAGTGGGTGAAGTCGATTCCTTGGACCGTCTCCTCCCAGCGCTCACGGCGTTTCCTGTCCAAGCAGTTTGTCAGATCTGAAGCCTTGGATGAAGCTTCTTCCCCGGGTTCAGAATTCAGGAAATCATTGTAAAGGGTGTCACATTCCTCAACCAGACTAAAAGCTATCTCTGATGGTGCCAATCTTGAATAGTAACATGACGCCAGTCAACCATTCTAGACAAGCTAGGCTTACTAGCTTAGACGTGAGTCAAGCATGCTGGATTTGCTTTAGTTTTTACGTAAAACAATACCAGCACATTTTTGAAGAGCGTTTTAATTTTCAAAATGTGCACAGTAGTGTTGGTAATTGTCTAGTAAACTGTACCTGCGAATAGTAATGCTTAAAAGTACGTATTTGTCATAAAGGAAGCGATTTTGTAATTAGAGTCGGCATATCCGATTGTAATTTACCGGCGGAGCTGGGAACGCCAAATTTCTGTTCGTCCATTAAGAAATAGTGCCAAAATACTAAAATGACAGCTAACTTGACTTGCTTGCACCAACTGAACAGCTAATGGATGAGCATAGACACGTACATGTCCGCTATATCCTACCTATTCATATGATGACGTTTCCAGCAACCATTGAATTATTATCGGGATCCCGAATTAATTATCCTGATTACCAAATTCCTTCTTTTGCGATTATCAAAAGTTTCGACTTTTACCGTTCACAAATCGCCAATTACCAATGCACTGTGCAAAAACCTCAATTATTTTGGAAAATTGGGGGCGGTCTAAAAAATGTGGCTGTATTGCTTTAAAGAGGGATGGCCCGAAAAATAAGGTTCTTAGTAGAGTCGTGTTGGCACACACTTCATAACAAAACGCAATTTTAACAAAATTGTTATGAATTGCGTTAAGCTATCTTGTGCCAGTCAACCAAAAAAGAGACAACTTTGACGCACTTTTACCAAAATTAAAATGATGAAATTTTCAAAGATCTTCCATTTCAGAACTTACTCCCCCACGTAAAAAAAATTGTTATGAACTGCGTTAAGCTATCTTGTGACAGAACACAAAAAGAGACCAACTTTGACGCACTTTGTAACCAAATTAACAAAAGTGTATTGATTTTCAAAGATATTCCATTTAAGAACATTATCCCCACGTAAAAAAAAAAATGTTTATGAACTGCATTAAGCTCTCTTGTGACAGAACAAAAAAGGGGACAGCTTCGACGCACTTTGTACAAAATCAATTTGATGAAATCCTAAGCTCTCCATTAAGGAGAACTAATATTAACACCCATATCAACTCGTCCAATACCAACTCGTTCATAGCAAATCGCCCCATACTAATTCGTCCCAGTATTATGTACTCGCCCCATTTTTGACTTGCCCATATCAATCGCTCCATAACATTCACGTATACCAACTCGCTCCATTATTAATTTGCCCATATGAACTCTTCCAATAATAACCTAGCCCTATGCCAAGTATTTCCTCGCCCATTACCAAATCGCCCCGTATCAAATCGTAAATTCAGCAAACTCAATGAATTTATTGAACCGCGCGGAACCGGGCCAGAACCGGAAAACACCCGCCAGTTGAGTAATGGAATTTCGTCCCTTACCCATTTCAACCTTTGCCCTATATCAATGTCCACATTATTTCAGCCACTTTACTAACAAAAATTAAAATATCTTCCAGTAACGACCACTTTAGCCACTCCATTGTAACAAAACTTGTTACAAAGTTACACAGTGCGATAAAACTTTTAAAAAAGAGAGAACTTCAACGCACTAGGTATCCAAATTTGAACAAATAGTCCAGCACGGAGGAGAGTAGATGAAAATCTCTGATAAGTTTTTTTCTCAGCTGATTCATATCGCTTTTAAAGGTATATAATGGAATTCAGGTGGGTGTACAAATTGGCCACCCTTGGGCAATTTGAGAATCCAAGATGGCCGCCATTTCACTGTATAAACCGCGGGGGGCAGCTGATTTGCAGTTTCCATGGACAAGGACCCCCCAAATGTTTGGTACTTGTTTTTTTTAAATAATTCTTCATGTTTGAGGTAGGAAATGTAAATTATAATGTATCTTGGATGGCACGCTGATTAATATGCAGAAATCCAAAAAAAAAAAATGGGGCCGCCCTTTAAAGGCAGACAAAACTCGAAAATGCACTTTTCACAGAGAGATCACCCAACCTACACGTTTTTATCATTTTTCTCTTATAGGTATAACTATATAATAAGCTGGATGTAAATTGTTCACCTTATGCAATTGAAAAACCCAAGATGGCTGCCGTGCGCCATAAAAACACTAAATATGGCAGTTTGTACAGACGGGGCAACTCAAATGCATTTTTGTATACTTTACCTAACCCGAGACCTACCAACTGATTGTGATGTTGTTCGGTGTGCGCTACGGAGGGTGAGGCAACCAGCGGCTGTTCCCTTCGCTACTGGCCCATATGTGTTGGGGGCGTTTAGATAAAGCTGTTATGTCTTCCGGAGCCCTTAAGATGCTTGATGTAGCCATTTGTGCCCTGACCGGGCACCAGGTTTCTTCGACCGTCCCGCAACCAAGGCAGGTCCGGGAGAAACACTGGGCACGGTGGGGGCTTAAAAGACAGAGTCTGGATTCTTAGCGTTGGGGATGGACACGCCGTCCCTCGACCACCTCATTGAGCCCTCGTCACTGGGACAGTTATGTATTTTCGGACCCATCGCCCGGACCGCGACCTGCCACCAGAAAGGCCGTCTTCTTAGTCCAGGAATGGCCCTCTCCAGTGGTTCGAATTCTCTAAGAACTGGAGCACTGTGGGTCTCTGAGCCCCCATGGAGCGCCCCAATCGCTTGTACGGTAGCACTGGACTGTTTGGACCGCCCAAACCCTCAAGGAAAATTTCCTGTTAGGAAATCCCGATCTGCCCTACAGACACAGACAGCAGATCTATCTCTCGATTAGCGCACCATATATAGACCCGGCAGAGTCTAGAATCATAAGATGCTCTAGTGGACTTCCCCCTTGCCAGTTGCGTTTTTTTTTAAGGGGACCCCTTCAGCCTGTTCAACCCTCTTTTGTAACAAAATTGTTACAAAGTGCAGTTAAAGCTTTTTAAAAGGGACAGCTCCAACCCTCTTTGTAAACAAAATTCTTTAAAAAAATTCGTTGAGCTGCTTCTGTTTCTAAAATGCCATACGTACCTAGAGGAAAAGGACCCAACATCACCGGCAAAAAGGAGTATCGGTACTTTGTGTGTTAACTCTAGGGAGCACTTTACCGTACACATAAAGGCAAGTATTGGCTTTCGTGATCTTGAAAAGTAAGCGCTTGCATTGCTCACGAATCTAATTAATTGTGTGGTTTTTTGGAAAGTCAGCATCAGATTTTATATTCATCATATCGCATTTCACAGTAAAAACCTATGGAAAAATCCCTGTTGACCACAAAAAATCCTAAAATTATGAAATGGCAACATATTTTGAAAAATACTTTCAATTTTTTTCTTGTCTTGAAGTTTTATCCTTTACTGAATATCCCTTAAAACCCTCAATGCCTTTTTGGACCTTTTAAAAAATCAATGAGAAGACCCCTTTTGTGTTTACAATGAAAAAGTTGTACTCCCTCGATCTATAACACAAATACCGCTACCTCCGTTGTGGGGTGAGCGTCAGGCTGCTAGTCATTTCCTTTCGAATCTAAGGATATACTTCTCATTGTGTTTACTGTAATAAAGTTATATTTTCCTGCATATAAGCGCATTAGCTTAACGCACTTTGTAACCATTTTTGTTACAAACGGGCTGGAGTTTTCCCTTAAAAAGGATAACGCCCTTTGTAAATGTTGTTTACAAATTGGCGTTTTTGAGGTATATCATCATTGAAATATTTGTTTAAGTTGGAATAGTTGCTGAGGTTTAACACTTGGTATTTGGGTCTATCTTTGAGTTTTTACGTGCATTTGAGGCCAATTATTATTTGTTTTTGTTTTTATTTGTCTGTCTTTTGCACTTGCATTGCGAAAAAATCACCCATAGCGAATTTTTTTTGTGTTAATTGGCATGGGTCCCACGTATTCCCCCCCCAAGGAAGTCCATAATAATAATAATTGATTCTTATTATTATTAATTACTTTAATTGATGATTAAGGGGAAGATGAATTATTTCTCAGCTATATGAGCTCTTACTATTATTTAAATTAAGTAATATGTATTCTTTGTTATTCAGAGGGGCGTACCCTTAATTTGGCATAATTAATTTCATATCCCTTGTTTATCACCAACCGGAATACCTGTAATCCTTTGGGTAGGGGGAACACTTAGGGGGAAACGAAGTTTTCTCCTAACGTTTCATAGTGGGATAACAATAGCCATTTTCCTTAAACCACGCATACGCTTATAATAATAATAATTATTTCCATTGGGAAAGTTAATAATGACGGCGAGTTGATAAGGGGAACGTTATCAATAAGGCGAATTGGTAAGGGGCAATTCGATATGGGCGTATTAATAATTGGGCTAGTTGGTATCGGCGATTTCATATGGGCCGAGATGACAGGGGGGATAGTAAAACGTGGCCATTTGGAATCTTGGGAACGATTAATTATGGCAGTGATGTTGAGCAAGCGACGATTTGATACGGCCATTTGATAATGGGCGACGTTAATACTTGGCATGGTTGGTGTCGAACTAGTTGATGTTAGAAGAGTTGATATGGGCAAATTAATAAGTTGGCGAGTTGATATGGGTCGATCCGATATGGGATGAGATCATACTGTGGAACAATTAGTTGGGGCGATTTGCTATAGACGAGTTGTATTGGGCGATTTGGTATTGGGCAGTTAAGTTCTTTAGGACATCTTTGAATATTTCGTCCAAATAAGATTTCTTATAAAGCGCGTCGAAGCTGTCCCTTTTTTTTTTTAACATTATGTAAAAATGTTGATACAAAAACTTAGTGAGGTTGTTTTGAAGTTTAATTTGTTACAAGTGCTCGAAGTTGTCCCTTTTTTGTTCTGTCGCAAGAGAGAATTGACCAGTTCGTAACGATTTTGTTATGAAGTGCGTTTTTGTTATGAAGTGGGTGCCAACAAGTCGTTCGCTCTGAGCTAACCAGCACATAACGATCCGACGGGTCACTGCCATATTAAATCTCTTTCGATTCGTCCCCAGTTATAATGAGTATTTCTTCACAATCCGATATCCTCTATGCTCAGTCCTTTCGCTGGTTGTCATGACGTTTCTGGTGCTCAGCTTTCTGATTTTGGTCATGAACGTTGTCTGAATTTTTCCTCTTCGTGTTCCACTTTAAAGAGACATGAGGAGATTTACAGTGCAAGAAGCGCCACCAAATTTTTCTCGAACCTAGGTTTTTTTTACATATTTGGAATGATGCTTACCAATGTATTAGATCACACCTGAAGTGAATAACCGAATTCGCCGTCTTTATGTAATAGACTGATGATTTAGGTAGTTCTGTCGTGCACTACCGAAAGTCCAAAGCATGTTTTCTATTGGGAACGATTACGATAGCAATGCAAGTTCAACAAGGTTTGGGTTTTCTTTTACACCTGAATTTTTTTGGGTCCATAAATCTTTTCCAAACGTTCTCGGTAGGTGGTCTACAACCGATCAGTGAAATTGAGAGAATTCATATCCTAACAAATCTCCTCCTGTCACTTAAGTATCTTGCCAGTCCAGAGGGTCTCCAACGTACTTCGATAATATGTAATCCACATAGCTTGACGTAATCTTCACTAACTCGTTCAACTACCTTCTCTGTTGATCTGCTTGACTAATTTGCTACACCTAAGCTCGCTCATTGTTTAGAGTTGTCACAACTTTTCTCATGCTGATACGCGAGTCTCCACGCCATTTGAAAGACATATCACTTTACACGGTCAGTCATAGATTTGAACATTTCATGATAAGGTTTCTGATTGGCTCATGGTAAATCCAAACAGCTGTATCTACCACAGGTAAAATATTTTAAAATCTTTTCCCCGGAATAGACCTCTTAAGTACCACTTACTAACAAAAATTCTATATTATAGCATCCTCATTATCACTTTAAATACGGGTTTAACGAGTTATTTCAATTTACTTTGATCCACAGTATAAATTGCCGTTTTTGATTAACAATTGTGATAACTGTCCCTTCTCGACCGAGATCCGCAATTTTAAAACCATTATTATGTCCGATATATTACCTTATGGTCACATACCTTATCAACGACGTTCTCTACATAAGTGTGGAAAGGTACTGAAAAGCTTTCTGTTATACCAACCATTAAGCGGTCTAAGACTTGAACACATCATTGTTGTCACTAATCAGACTCGACATCTCCTGCCTTAATGTCAAAGGGATGTCCTTTAGTCTGTTTAAAGCAAAAAAGAATTAAACAAAATCGTTTATAATAACAAACCCAGAGGCCCCCCAAATAGGTTGCCATTTCTCCTGTAAGTTGGAGTAACAAACAGACAAAAATAACACTTTCGATGTTACAACTGCATCATGTATTGCAGATAAAATCACTTGAAATCAATCGAGTTATGATATAGGATCGTGCTGGTGAATACACACTAATTTATACACAGTAACTCGACAGGTAACACAAGTAAGCAGCATACGATGCGTCTCTGCAAATATTGTTATTCTTTGAAATCAAATAGCTTACATCTTGGTTATTTTGCAATTGATTTTTTTTTAAATACCATTGTCCATTCAATTCAATAGACCCTCAAAAAGTAGTGTCGTCCAGAATTATATGGATTTTATCAATAATTACAATAGTATTCAAGTTATCAAATTTAATTTTTAAAATGTGAACGCTGAGAACCTTCGGAAGTAAAGCTTTCGTCTTTTTGTAACATAAATGACATTTAATTTTATTTAGTTTTATATTCGCGTCGCTTGACGGTTTTGCAGTTCATTCTGTTGAGGCTGTATGTTTTAATCAAGGTAATCAATAACAAATTCATGTGGCCGGTTTTTGATTGAGGGTCGAATTTATGGCATGGCTATCGCCTGATATTCATTTAAAAATCGAATGTCATTCATGAACTATTATCGGTTCTTGATGTGAACTATCAACCTTTCGATATTGGGGATATATTAAGGGGGGAAGTGTGTTTATAAGCACACAGGGTCTATGAGGGATCAGCACTCTGGCTTCTGTTTAATTCTTTGACTGTATCTTTTCCCGTTGTAACGTTGCCATACGAAGAATTTTGAACCATTGAAACCAATCGGATAATATAGAGTGTTTACTCCCATGATGTACCTTGAACAGTTTTTGCCCAGTCGTGCACGCACAAACGATTGTAGGTATAGAAAAATATATCTTTTTTACATAAATGCACATGATCATCCAGCGAACATGTACGTACACCTTTTTCATCGCTGTGCAAACAGTAAATATATTTTCTGTTAATCTAACCCTCCCTTATTCAAAATGCTTAAGGATGCAAAAGCTGCATCATCGAGATTTGGATAGCATGGAGTCGGCCAGGTCAATGTGCCTAGAAACCATCAAAAAATTTGTTGCAGACTCTTTGCAAGGTTCTATATGAGCATACCGCAGGACTAATTGGCCTCCGGGCTTACAACATATAATAGAATTGCATTTGTAAACCTTTTATTTTCAAAATAGATTAATTTCAATGATAATGTTTTCACAGCGAAACCACACTAAAATTATATGTAAGCACAATGAAGCCATGTCTCGTGCAGGAATGTATAAATCTTGCTATTATTATTTATTATGTATTAAGTAGAAAGGCTCTAAATTGTGGTTTTTTGTCACTTGTAAAAACTCCAATCATGTTGAATGAAATATGTCATATTGTCCGCCTGTTATAAGGATTCCAAAAATGTTATAATTTGTATGACCATTGGGTTTAGAGGTATGGGCAAAACAAAAATGGCCTAATTAAAATGCAAAATTAAAAAAAAGGTCAATTCAGTTTATACAGGAGTCAAACTCAGGACGTTGCTCCAATATGGGTAAAAATGAACCAAACTTGTGCATCATGGCTTAGGCTTAATGTGTCAAAATATGAATAGTTTGTAGCATCCGCAATTGCCCAGAGTTATCATGTTATGTAAAGTAGGTCATGGAGCAAAATAATCCAATTGCATTGACCTTCTTTCGACCTTTATCGCTGGTAGTATAAACATTTAACATAACCCAAAACTAATCCATCATGTTAAACGCGTTTCATATGTCGTCAAAAACAATATATGTTTGTACCCACTTATACGGACTATTGGTTTTTTGAGTTGTACTGGTTATTTAAAAATGACTAAACGGTTAAAAAGGTCAATCTTTATTTGTTCAGGGGTCAACAATGAAAGTTACTCTGTTTTGAAAGTTACTATTGATATATTTTAAATACTTGCATATTATGCCCGATAAAGAGAACTCCCAAAAAGTATAGTTGGTTATGACGGCCATATGAACATTACAAAGTTCTGCCCCTTGTTAAACGTACATTGGCCCCTATTGAAAAAAGCGCCACCACAATTTGAGACCACTAACTATACATTGGCTTGATCTAGTGGGTCGATAATCTACCAAAGGTGTCAAAGCTTAGAGTAGGGAACATGAACGGTTGATGTTTGACCCAAGGGTCCCCCCGTGCTACCGCTCTATTAAGGAAGGAGCGAGTAACTAGCTCGAATTGAATTCTGTCTCTTGTTACCATTTTGTTAATTGTATATTCATTGTAGTATCGTAATGGGGTATCAGAACATTTCGTCATTGTCGCTTTACATGTTGCACCTGAAATGTGGTTGGAACTATATGCTAAAATACATCCGACGGGGAACTTTTGCCCCATTGGCATCAATAAACGCCAGAGATAAATAAGAAGATTGAGCACAAGGACAGTGTACGTGACTAACGCTTTACTTCTGATTAATCAAGACAGACGTATGTAGTAGATAGAGAAGCTGATAGGAAGGTTTGTACAGGGGTCAAATTTGTAAATTGATCAATCGTGCTTGAAAATCATTACCATGTATTTGTCTAGCCACAAGGCTTCACCCATTTTTTATCTAAATCGAGCACTTTACAATGTGACCCCTGTACAACTGAATTGGACCTTTTATTGATTTTTGATGTTTTTAGCTAATAACTCTTAAACTTACGTTGTAGATATACAAACTTACCTTTCCTGAATCCTGTGGTTAGACAAATAACGTGTAAATTTTCAGCAGTATTGGCTCAATTTAAGAAGTTTGACCCCTGTACAAACTTTGTCTGGCCCCCCTCTCCTTAAGGCGCCATTTGCTGCACTTAAGATCACGTTCAAGGGGTTCCTGGCATCTGTCACAATTTATCACTCAAACCTTTTGTAACTTGAGAGTGTGTTACAAATTTCTGTTAGCTCCCGGATTAATACCTTGAGCCACGATTCTTAATATCTTGGAAACACAACACCACAGATTATAAAACTATGTGTGTATATCTTAATTTTCTATTTTGGCCGAAAACATTGTTAAGAGGTAAAGGATACCAAAAAGAAAAATCAATTCAGTAGCAATAAGAACGAACTAACAGAGATGCCGTTGCGATGATAGGCTTTATTATATGCAATAACTGCATTATTCTTAAGTAGATCCTTACACTTGAATTTTCCAAGAAGAGGGTGGGCCGCTGGATTAGATGATTGCCTTTTTAATGAAAAACTGTAAAATCGAATCCCAGTTAGATCTAATTCAGGGACTTGGCTCTATGGTTTATTTGTATAAGGGCTATGATATACAGTCGTGCTTCCCCCATTATTGTTAGAATTGTCATACAATCCGTAAAACAACCTTGTCCTTCAGAGGGACGTTTCAGCCGTCGGTCCCCATGGTCACTCAGTTATTTTCAAAATCAGTAGATGTTAGAACCCCGACTTGTCCCGAAATGCATAGCAATTTGTTCAGAATGAAAATAAATTTGTCTCTACACAATTTATTTTTTATTTTACATTTTTCGTACATTTTTTGTTAGGTCGAATGTTTGTTTTAATTGGTTGGATCTGTAAATTTCACCCCGTTGTCATTGCTTCACTATCTTGGAAAAATGCCATGAAATAGATATAAGCTTTATTTTTCTATCACAGAACTTTTGAAATCGGTATTTCTCAGGTTAAGATAAAACCGCGGTGCCTCAGCATCATGGTGTCTCAACAATAGGCGACGATACGTATGATATCCGCAAACCAGTATTTCAAAGGTAATAAATACAAGGCTTCCCTTTCATACCACATTTCATCGATCCGTTTCATGGATGTCATCCAATATGTTGGTTTGTTTGTATAACATTACAAAGCATTTGTGATGAGTAACTTTTGAATTTTATATATAGAAGAAATAAAATGCTTTTCATTACTGTTAACACCAATAGTCTTGATTTATAAACAAGTTTTAACCAATGTCGTTCTTGTGGTATTAATTGTGGACATTTATTGGCATTGAAACAGCATTACATTACTCTAACATCACATATCCTATCTAACTCGTTGTTCTTAAGCCGGGTCATTGTTAAGTGCTCATTGATATGTTACACTTTTAATGTTCTTAAAGAATTCAATTACTAACAGAGGAAGTGCGAGAGTAATATTGGAGATTAACTCCAACAATTTCAAACTATAAGGTTAAACATTGTGATAAATGATCACAATCATTACCGATTTGAGACTCTTTTGTTATGCTTAAAATATCTTAGTTTCCAGTTTTGAACGCCTGTTCGTGGAACTTAACTCCCAAAGATTAGTCTACACTTTCATAAAATTTTGGACAAGAAGGAACGGTACTTGTGTCCCCAATAAAAAGAAAAAAACACCAGAACACAATAAAACAACTTTACAGTCTAACTCATAGACGAATATATCTTCATATTTGAACTAAGTGATAGCGATCAATATAAAAAAGAATGGAATCATTAAATCTCAATAGAGCGTCTGAAATATCAGACATTACTCTGAACCATGCACAAAACATGTTTTCCGTCATGGCCTTGTGCACAGCACACAAACTTGAACGTGTTTAGTGGGAATTGCGTAGGGATATCAACATAGATCCCAAGCGTATTGAATCTACTTCAGAATAAAACGAACCAAATTGGCGGAAGAACATAACAAGAAATCCACTGCATGCTGCATCGAATGTTGTTCTAGCTCAGTTAAGAATCATGTATTAAAGTTTTGAGTTTTTGTGAAATTTCGGTTTATCCTTCCTAGAATGGAGTCGTCTGTTCTAGATATGGAGTAGGTGTCTGCGTTATTGGTTTTTGAAAATTTCAGTGCCTTAGTAATTCACAATTGTTTGCCTCTTCGAACCAATTAAAGTAGATACAATTTGTCTTTTATTAGATTTAAAGGGATGATGCATTTACCTACAATACGCAAATTCGAATACGAGTCACAATCATGTAAGCAAAAGTTCCTCAAGATTGACAACAGTGGTAGTAAATTCATTTCTTTTTTTTCAAAAGAACTCTTTAAAAGTATTTTTCTACCATCTATCATATCTATCCACAGCATTATCAAAGGATACTTAATCGTTTTTTACCATTTTATACTGGGTTCAACGAACCATCGGCCTAACTAACAGTCGCAGACAAATTTTAAAAATTCCTGAAAAATCTGTCCATATATGCAAATGTATTTAACGGTTATAGTAAGATCATAACAATCAGCTCTCCAGTGTTCATTCCTTTTACCTCTATCCACCAATATGCTTGCATGCATTGTGGTAAATGACGTTTCCGGATCTGGTAATGCGGATGCATATAAAGCGCTCGACTACGGCGGTCCGGTAAGTATTTGACAAGGTGTAGTCTGTGTCACCGACTGCGAAAATCTGACCTATTGGTACAGCGCGAGAGATAGCAGAGAATGTGTGTAAATGGATGTTTTTTTAAATTTGATGTTTTCAACTTTATTTTGTTTTTGAACATTTATCTTAATTGGGTCTTAACCTATAGAAACTAGCGAGAAAATTTGAAACATTTTTATCGGTACTTCGGTGCTCAGTGCTGCTCACAAACATGAAAAGGAACACGCAGTATCGCTAGGGTCACTTCCCTTTTTTTCCACATGCCTTGTCGATATGTTTCCATTCTTGAGAATTTTTCAACCTGATTTCATTTACGGCCATTTTTTTTTCTATTTTATAACATATACGTACTTATCGCCCGCCGTACGCCGACCCAACGCCACTGAGGTTTGTAAGTTCAGCCTGCTGTGGCCAAGGTGTTTTGCCTGTGAGTAGGCGCTTTACATCAATAAACTCCTCTCTACAAAGTGTATAAATGGATCACCGACATTATTCATGGTTGGGAATTAACAGACTCGCTGTAGATGGTGTAGCGATTCCCCCTACAGCAATGGTGGATCTGGCCCAATCGCTTCTAAGAGAGTGGGCACCTCCGGTCTTGTGAGACACAGGTCAACTCCCTTTTAATCAGAGTTGGTAACATTTGTTGCTCGTAATCATGTTAAAACTGGTAAGTTTTCAGGACTAGCCATTACAACAAGCTTCCACGCGAGCAGAGACAAACTCTAATTAGGATGATGTTCACACCCGATCTATTTAACCTATTTCTCTCAGCCAATTATCGCGCGCCGGTGAGCCCCTGAATACGGAGTATTGCATAATACGCAAGCCCAAAGCCGGTGCAATCACCAATCTTGCTCAGAAGATCCAATTTGGTACCCAACGGCGACTTTGGGTTACTCGCCCGCAACTGCAAAGGCCGTCACGCGAATTCTTGGCTACTTTTCACTTTCAATAGAACGACATTGTAAAAAATAGAGTAAATACGATTTGAACAGGTTTCAAGTTGTTCATTACACACACACATTATGTTCCTTGCTACAACCAAGCATAGAAAGCAATTAAGAACACCGCCCGTGTAGGGTCAGTGTGCAGCAGAGTTTGACGGATTAACAATGGCGCGTCCAGTCAGTTGGTACATAAAAAGAAAAGAAAGAGTGAGCACCTCCGGGAAGCGAAATTTCTTTCCCTTAGTTAACTTTCATGTATTACAGTATCTCGTACATTTTTTGTTAGATCGAATGTTTGTTTTTAATTGGTTGGATCTGTAAATTTCACCCCGTTGGCATTGCTTAACTATCTTGGAAAAATGCCATGAAATAGATATAATATATTATTTTTCTATCACAGAACGTTTTGAAATTGGTATGTTCTAGGTTAAGTAAATACCGCGTGCTCTAGCAATCATGGTGTCTCAACAATAGGCGACGATACGTATGATATCCGCAAAACCAGATTTTCAAAGGTAAATAAATACAAGCTTCACCTTTCATACCACAGTTCATCGATCAGTTTCATTGATGTCATCCAATATGTTGGTTTGTTTGGTATAACATTACAAAGCATGTGTGATGAGGTAACTTTTGATTTTTATATATAGAAGAAATAAAATGCTTTTCATATACTTTAACACAATAGGTACGTTGATTTAAGAAAAAAAGTTTACCAATGTCGTCTTGTGGTATATAAGTGTAAGACGACTTTATTTGCATTGAAACACATTACTCTAACATCACAAGTATCCTATCTGAACTCGTTGTTCTTAAGCCGGTGTCTTTGTTAAAGTGCTCATTGGATGATTGTTATTTTAATTTGCTTAAGAAATCAAAATGAATAATTCAGAGGAAGTGCGAGAGTAATATTGGACGATTAACTCAACAATTTCAAACTATAAGGGTTAATACATATGTGATAAAAATGATCACAATCATTACCGATTTGTGACTCTTTTGTTATGCTTAAAATATCTTAGTTTCCAGTTTTGAACGCCTGGTTCTGGAACTTAACTCCCAAAAGATTAGTCTACACTTTCATAAAATTTGGACAAGAAGAACGTTGACTTTTGTCCATCAGATAAAAAGAAAAAAAACAAGAACACAAATAAAACAAACTTTACAGTTCTAACTCAAATACGAATATATCTTCATAGTTGATAAGGAGAAGCGATTCAAATAAAAAAAAGAATGGAATCTTAAAAGCTCAATAGACGTCTGAAAAAATCAAGACAGGACTCTGAACACATGCAGCAAAACATGTTTTCCGATGGGCCATTGTGCACAGCAGACAAACTTGAACGTGTTTATGTGGGAATTGCGTTTGGGATACACATAGATCCCAAGCGTATTGAATCTACTTCAGAATAAAACGAAAAAATTGGCGAAAGATAGCAATAACAAGAAATCTACTGCATGCTGCATTCGAATGTTGTTCTAGCTCAGTTTAGAATCGATGTATTAAAGTTTGTAGTTTTGTGAAATTTCGGTTATCCTGCCTATGAAGTGAGGCGTCTGTTCTAGATATGGAGTGAGGTGTATGCGTTTTGGTTTTTGAAAATTTCAGTGCATTAGTAATTCACAAATTGTTTTCCTGCTTCGAACCAATGAAAGTAGATACATTTGTCTTATATTAGATTTAAAGGGATGATGCATTTACCTACAATACGCAAATTCGAATACGTAAGTCACAATCATGTTAAAGCAAAAGTTCTCAAGATTGACAAACAGTGTAGTAAATTCATTTCTTTTTTTTTTTCAAAAGAACTCTTTAAAAAGTATTTTTCTACACATCTATCATATCTATCCACAGCATTACGAAAGGAACTTAATGCGTTTTTACCCATTTATACTGGGTTCACAAACCATCGGCCTACTAACAGTCCAGACAAATTTTAAAAATCTGAAAAATCTGTCCATATATGCAAATGTATTAACGGTTTGGTAAGATCATAACAATCAGCTCTCCAGTGTATCAATTCCTTTTACCTCTATCCACCAATATGCTTGCATTGCATTGTGGTAAATGACGTTTCCGGATCTGGTAATGCGGATGCATATAAAGCGCTCGACCTACGGCGGTCCGGTAAGTATTTGACAAGGTGTAGTCTGTGTCACAGACTGCGAAAGATATGACCTATTGGTACAGCGCGAGAGATTAGCAGAGAATGTGTGTAAATGGATGTTTTGCATCAGAGGGTCCGTTACTTTATTTTGTTTTGAACATGTATCTTAATTGGGTCTGAACCTATAGAACCTAGCGAGAAAATTGAACATTTTTATCGGGTACTTCGGTGCTCAGTGCTGCTCACAAACATGAAAAGTGAACACGCAATCGCTATGGTCACATCCATTTTTTTCCACAATGCCTTTCGATATGTTTCCATTCTTGAGAATTTTCAAACACTGATTTCAATTTACGCCATTTTTTTTCTATTTTAGAAAACAGGATTACGTACTTATCGGACCGCCGTACGCCCGACCCACACGCCACTGAGGTTGTAAGTTCAAGCCCTGCTGTGGCCACTGTTTTTTATGCCCTTGAGTAAGGCGCTTACACCTCAATTACTCCCTCTCTACAAAGTGTAAATAAATGGATACCGACATGTTCAATGTGGGAGCTAACGACTCGACAAATCGTAGAGGTTTCGCGAGCCCCTACATTCAAATGGTAGGAGTCTGGCCCCATCGCTCTAAGAGAGGTGGGCACTCCGGTGTGTGGTACACAGGTCAACGCCCTTTTTAATCAGATTTGGTAACATTAATGTTCTCGTAATCAGTGTTAAAAATGGTAAGTTTTTTTTTTTTTTCAGACGGATCCATTACAACAAGCTTCCACCCGAGCGTGACAAACTATATTAGGATGATGTCACACACTATCATTTACATATTTTCTCTCAGCCAATTACCACGCGCTGCCTGTGGAGGCCCCAGTGATAAGGAAGTATTGCATAAACATACGCCGCCCAAAGCCGGTGCAATCATCACCAATGTTGCCAAAGCCCAGATTATTGTAGCCCAACTGGGCGACTTTTGTTACTCGGCCCGCAAACTGCAAAGGCCCACCGCGAAATTACTTGGCTACTTTTCACTTTCAAACTAGACGACATTGTAAAACAAGAGATAATACGATTTGAAAAGGTTCCAGGTTGGTTCTTACACAACACATTTATGGTTCTTGCTACAACAAGCATAGAAATCATTAAGACCACTGCCCGTAGGAGTCAGTGTGCCACCGTGTTTGACGGTGATAACAAATGGCTGCTGTCAGTCATGTGCGATACAATAAAAAGAAAAGAAGAGTGAGCACCTCCTCCAATCCGTGGAACGAAATTCTTAGTTAACTTTCATGTATTACAGTATCATCTTGCATGATGCTGATCGTTTCCCTGTTGTTACGTGTATGTATTGTATATACGCAAATGAGCCTTCCTTTATTCCGTTAAGGTTGTATACTACGTGAATCAAAAAAATTGTGCAAGGACTAAAGTTGACCTTGACTTAATGTAATCACATATCATAGATTTGTTTGTTGTTTTTATAAAACACATCAAATATACCTCCAAATGTTGAAAAAATGAAAGAAATTGATAAATATAAGCCAATATGACCATCTTTGTAAGCACACCCCTTTTTTTTTTTTCTTCCATTCCCTAGGGAATTTACCACACACATTAACTTGTGTTTGTGATAATTAACCGATCAAATCATGATGCTTTGTCAACCTTAATGCTACATTTTTTCTTGATTATTTCAACTAAAGAGGAATCAATAATTTATTATACCAATGTGCCAACTGATATGACGAATCCAAACCCAATTCACCTGTTGCATCGAGCAAGAAACACGATCTTCCCATTGTTTAGGATATTGCAAAGCGTTTAGTCCCTTTAATGGCATTCCTTGTATCTATACCCTGAATTACAGTAGTAGTGTTGGAAACCCTTTTCCATTTTACACATCGGATTAATTGGGTGAATTTTGTGTGAACATTATATTCTTTTTGAAGATCAATGGAGGAGATTATGGCTAGTCATAGATCAATTAATAGATTCAATTAAAATGCAGCGTCATCAATAACTTGGCATAATGCATAATGCCCGTATATCGTTACAGTGGCGTATCTTGCTTAACTGTGTACATCCCATTGGACTGGAGAAAAAGGGGTGTGTTTTACCAAATTGGTCATATCTGGCTTATTTTTTATCGTTTCTTCATTTTTTTTCAACATTTGGAAGGATATTAGATCTGCCTTATTAAAACAACAACAAATCTATGATTCCGTGACTTTATCAAGGTCAAGTTCACTGCAACCATTGCACTTTTTTTTTGATCACGTAGTATTGAATTAAAATCCCGACATCGCCAACAGATCCTTCGTGTTTAGAATGCTTCCTATCTCCCCGGCGGCAAGTTGAACCCCCCCCCACTGTGGGCTCAATTTTGAGAAATTAATTTGTTTCGAATTTGTTCAAGTGAAATAGATCGAGCCCAAAATGATATTAACGCAAAAAGTTATGTTTAAATGCTCCCTAACTTTAAATTTGAGTGCTATTTATTTTTTCTGCAATTTCTCGGCGATTTTGGGCGATTTTTCGGCGTAGCGCCCTCGAATTGGCTTATATTGTGGCACCCGCAGTGTGTATGCTAAGCACGAGGTGGATCACGCTGGAACAGCTGGGTTTTAGCATATTTTATGCATATTGCATAGGTACCTATGGTGAACAGTGTTAATTTTTTTGAAATTTGGCTCGAATCTTCAGAAGGGTCGAATGCAACACACTTAGGCAGATCTGTTAGTGAATTAAGTACCAGGGCTAGAAAATAGGACACCACGCTGCAGGCCCAATAGGAAATTAACGTTTCAAAGTAAACCTTTTGGAATCTGCAGGTACCTGTATGGACTTTTCACAAAAGCATAATATTTTTGGTTTTAAATAGGAAAGATAACAATGTAATTTACATTCTATAAGATACTATATCCAAAAAGGCTTCTGTTGGGAGTAATGACTTCACAAATTCGAGTTACGTGCATTTTCCCTTACCATTTTGTGTGCTGTGCAGCGTGCATTGTCAACATTCCCGTTTCTATGGACAAGATGTCGTCAACTTGTTGTACTGCATAGATCCTTTAACATGAGAGTGTTTCCGTACCTGACCCATCTGGCACCCACTTTTTTCTACCCAACCTATAATTCCGGAAGCCTTAACGAATAAAGTTGTGCTTTATTCCGTGAATGTTCCGAATTCTAATTATGTCCA
Organism: Ophioderma brevispina; assembly: GCA_023653785.1. NCBI lineage: Eukaryota > Metazoa > Echinodermata > Ophiuroidea > Amphilepidida > Ophiodermatidae > Ophioderma > Ophioderma brevispina. The sequence continues at coordinate 50,601 of JAMKCH010065903.1, forward strand.
GAAAAATGGCATTGTGTTTTAGATGGTCCAAGTTAAGGAACTCCCCTTTGCATGGCGACAATAGGTAGGTTTGTGGCATATCGCGACTCGCGGACTTCCAACTCAGACAGTGGCTGTAAGTATTACACCTCATGAATATTCATGACAAAATCATGTTATTCATTGCTGATTCCTATTACGCGTGCTATTTCCCTAGGGTAATATATTGAACTGAAATAAATAAAAGTTATGCCGACATTTGTTTCACTTAAGTGGCTTTTGTATAAGAATGTTACCGGGTTGGAACTGGGCTATGGTCAAATTGTACTAAAATACAGATATCTATGTTTATATATTTTTAATTGTTGCACGTGTCAACAACATCCATTTTTTTATACCAACCAGAGCACATTAACAAAACGGGAAGTGTTTTATTTGTTGTAGTTCGTTTGTGATTTCTTTGTACGGTCTTCGAGTAGCATGGAAAGGCTCGTACTTGTCGTTATGTTCAGAGACAAGTCTTTTGTAGAAGTGTTAACAAACGCAACAGATCAAGGGTAAGATCAATCGGACACCTTTCGAGATCGTTAACCTCGTTTTCAAGTACACTAACGTTGTCGAGTTTAATTTTCTCCTTTAAGTCCACAAAGAGATACTTGAATAAAGCCAGATGAAAGGGATGAATTCACAAAAGAAACATTGAACAACTTAACCGAGAATTATGAAGACATGTACAAGATATCCAATTGTGCTGTTTCAAACGCTGTTCCTTTCCCTTATACATACAAACATCGCTGTTTCGATGGTGAAAAGGACAGTCTGAGTTTAAATGAAAAATAAGTCTATGGGTTTTATTGTTGTAGATGAGAAATAAAAAATATGGGTAGCTAGTATATCTTTATATGTAGATACTAAATTTATAGTATTTGTATCAAAACCACATAGTTGGGTGTATTAATAGTGACGGATGTGAAGTTTTATCATTGTTACGAACTTAAGGGAAATGATACCGCCTCCCATCTCTCATTGCCTCTTGACCGCCTGCATCTACCTCCCCGCCTTTTTCACCCGTCCATCCTTTTCTTACGGGTTTCTAATATCAAAGTTCAATATGCCAAGTATCGAAGTTGGCAAGTACTTAATAATAAAACTGAATTAGAAATTGGGCAGTTTTACCTAGTTGCACAAAAGACACTTTGGTGTATTACACATAGCGACGAATGTTGAACCTCTGCCATAGAAGTGCATACATGATTTCCCACCAGGGACTTTTTAAATACTTTCCTAGTGAATACCTCATCTAAAATTTATAACTGACACAAGCAAAATATGTAATTAATTATACATATTGTTATTACTATAAAATCTATATTATATTTGGAAATATCGGCAATCCACTCAACAACCGTCCATTATGTAATAAAAGCAAATTGAGCAGATTCGCGATGACGCACGTGTTTGACGTATGTTTAGAAACCGTCAATACTATATTCCATAATGACGGATGCGGAATAATATCCGTCACTATGTCATGAACCCAAATGCGTAAATTTTGGTGTGGATGCAGAGAAGATGAGTAACTTTACAATGTATTACAGCCATTTATAAGTAAGAATTCGTGAATATTAACTGAAATAAATTGTCAATGTCATTTAATCTTTAATGGATTTGATCCTTTGAATCAGTATATGGGATGTTTACAGACTCATTAGAGATCGCGATTTTCAAATTGCGATTTTCTCGAAAATAAAAATGTTTAAACATCGTCAATAGTAATACACCCGACGACTATTAAGAAGTTTGAGAGTATTTTCAAGATTTACAACCAATGCAAGAGTCTCCATTTTTCGTATATAAGCACATTATAATATCGGTCTATTACACTAAAACATGTTCTATGCATTTTCAGGTTGCTTCAATTATACACAAAAAATAAGGAGCATTTTAAAGCAGGTCCGAGTGCCATTTTAATCGGGATTTAATAAACCCTATCCCAAATATTTCTGTATTGATTGAGAAATATATTTCACACGCTAATTTTACAAATTGGCGTTCTATGTCAAAGTTCTACTCTAGATAGTGTACAACAAATTTCACCTGTGAGCAAGAACCCCATTTTGTCATTGTTAGGTCGCTTTTTACCTTCTAAACGTGGTCTCATAGGTCCGGACACCTTATCAAAGCGATGTTCTTCGCTTAAAGTGTGAAAGGTAACTGAAGCTTGTTGGAGTTATTATTACTATTCAAACGGTCCAAGACCTGAAAACACCATTGTTGTTAATAATTCAAGCTCGACATGTCTTGCCTTGAGTAAAAGGAGGTGTCTTCAAGTTGGTTAAACCAAAATAAGATTAATGAAATCTTTATAAGTAAACCCAGAGGAGGAATCATTATTCGTCAGTGCATAATAAATCAAACTTAGTCAATATAAAATCTATAGGTTTAAGAAACACCTCGTTTTTCTTGTTATTTCATGATATACATGATGCCCGCGAATGAACTGACATTATGTAAACACAATATATAAAGTAAAATCAAATAACCGAAAACATAGTGTGTCAAATTTACGCTTGTCAAATTCATGTTAATAATCGCTTGCATGCAATTATCAAAACCGATATAACTTAGTAAATGACATGTTCTACATTTAATTGTGAGACAATAATTATCTTAATATTATCAGGACTTATGTTATCAATAATGTGTTGAACCTGGTTGTGAAATTACCATAAAAATCGAGCCAATTTCTATCCACTAATAAGAACTATCAAATGAAAATTAGAGAACAGAATCGGCGGAATGGATCATTGGCTCGTCTTGAAAACTATGGTCGCAGGCTCGACTGCCAGTATGGGCTTCCTTGTGATATCCTTATGTGTATTTTTTTCGATCCAAACTGGCTCTTATCTCGCAAGTTTGAGTTTCTAATACTTCAGTGTCCCTGCTTCTATAATCGAACTCTTCTTTCCATAATCTGTTCTGTCGTTTGTTAATATCTCTGATGAGTTGGGTCACCATCTTGGTGGATATAAATTCATCATTTTGAAATTATGTTATTTTAGGATGCGTGATTACTATTCTATTGGCCCTATTATGGCTTACATCAATTTTATCCGTGGGGGCATAAAATCTGCGATTTTTAAAAATTTTGCCCGTCGTTTTTCGGTGTTTGTTAACGTTTCTTGCTCCATCTATAAGTATGACTTGGAAAGGCGTATATGATAATCCTACCTTATTTGCTATGCGGCCATAATGTTGAGGTGTCTGCCACTATCCAGTTGTAAATAAAGATTTCGATGTGTGAGTATTAAGCTCGATTACAAAAGGTTAAATTAAGAGAATGTAAACAAAAACGACAAAAACGCATAAACAACTAAAATGCACTGTTTACTAACACGTGATGTGCATGAATATATTATTGTACTTATCGCATTTACCCAATCATTTAGTTTTACAACCCACAACTCGCGTACAATGACAACACAAAACACGAGCTCAAATTTGCTTTCCTTTACTTGGAATTTCTGTCACATCTTCAAGAAAGTAGCACTTGTCGTTAATTCAAAATAAGTTCTTTGTGGAAAATTAGCCGAGGGCAATAGACCAAGGGTGAGACCAAACAGACACAAAAACAGTCGAAACGTGTATGTCGGATACGATAACACTCCAGCGAGAGACTTCAAACTCCTCCTTTAAGGGGTTGCGCAAGAAAGCAAACTAAGACTAGTACTGAAGCGTTAGTTCATCTCATTTTGGCTTCCACACGCTACTTACTTGGGATCTCGATCAACCGATGATATAGTCCTAAATCTATTTTTTTCTATATAGCACATGCAGACGGAAGGACCCTTTATCACTAGAAAATATAATTACATGTTTTCATATTTCGATCCATCGGATTTAATTTATTTTAGATGATCAAGCATTGAATTGGAATTAAATGCAAATATTTTGGTGTTGATAAATCGAATTGGAATCGAGTAGAAAGAGTAAAAAACCGAGAATCGAATTGGAATCGAATCTAATTGAAATTTTCAACCGTAAGAATCGAATTGGAATCAATAGTTTTTATGTGTATTTCGATTCCATTTCGATTCGACCCAAAATGAGTGAATGTACATTTAACTTGGGCAGGAATGTCACTCTCCACTCAGTCACAAGAACACAGAGAAGATCCATCTTCATTGATTGACAAATCTCTAGCAGAACGTCCTGTAACTGTGAACCTGTATATACAGAATGGGGGGGGGGGGCACTCTATTCCACAACAATTACAAACAGGCAGCGAATTGAATTTGAATAATGAATCGAAATGAAATACTGTGAGTTGAATCAAAATAGACTTTCATTTAATTTTGATGCGTGAAATTGGAATCGAATTGAAATGTTTTGAATAAAACAATATTGAATGGGATTTTGAATCAATAAAATATCAAGAGATTGAATAAAAAATGATGAAGGGAAGAATCGAACTGGAATTAAATAAAATAAGTTTAATACCGGGTGAATCGAATTGAAATTGAATTTAAATAAATAAAAAAACAGAATAAAAACTTTCTTGCCAAACAGCATATTAGATACATAGTTGATTCCTAAGTTGATAAGCATACCCTTCAGGAAGTTCAAACATATAACTGTGTTATTAAATTTCATGTCAGTTATTATTTTCCATAAATTAAATATTACGTTAGCCAGATAACATGGAGATATTGGGCCAATATAGGCCCAATATATACTCAATATCGGACCAGTATTGGCTACAGTTATCGGTCATATTATTTGCGCTCATCGGCCCAAATTGGACCAATATTGGGCCCGGGCAATGTTGGCACAATATGGGCCACTTCTGGTAATAGATATTGAACAGCAATATTGGGATATATCAATATGTTTTTTTATTGGCAAAATAATATATTTTCAACCTGCTTTATTAATATTAATTAAATAATTTGAGCTAGTCAAATTTGTTTATTTTTTTATTGAAATTTGTATGTATAGTACAATATTTTTGAAATTTGTTGTCGAATCAAAACAATCGTTCCTTGCAGAGATTTTAAGCGTATTTCTGTATGTTGTATATTTTTTCTCACCCTGCTATTTTTAGGCAACATTAGCCTTAACCATATTGGGCCCACGTTATCCCAATAATTGGTTCTATATTGGCTGTTGTTCGATTGCCAAATATGATGCGATGCCCAAGCTTAGACAAAAAACCATTAAAGGAATGCCGTATGACGCCGATATCACTTGCAATGCAAAACCAATAGTGGCCCAATATACGTTTGCCATGTATGCCGATGCCAAATTACCGATGGGGAACCATCGTTGGGCCAATATATGCGGCTATCTGGGTACTATAGGTTTAAATGTCCATTTAAGATGAAGGAGGCACATCAAAGAGCGCAAACGGCCAAATATGGCTGGCCACGCACGCCTTTACAAAATACTTCGTTTTTCTTCTTATCGTATCCAAACACAGTGGTTCTCAGATATTGATCTGGCCAGATGGGTACAAATGTCTGGCTGCTTCAGTGAATTCAGCAAGATCCTTGTCTGTGAATTGTTGCCCCAGCAGTGCGGACCAAGAGATGTTCCATTGTCCTGTGCTCTGTTCCACCAACCACCGGTATGTCCTGATCTGCTTCTAGGTTATACACATTCTGCAAGGAAACAGATCGCGTCCCGAAATTACAGAAAAAAGCAAGAAAACAACCTCAACACTCACACTCACACAAAACCTTCCACACACACATATCGTACGAAATCCCTCTACGAGTGTAGGACCTATGCAGTGGAAGGCGAGCCCAGATTGCACTTCCGTAATATAGGAACCACACTGAAATTTTGGTTAAAAATAGAACAATTCATTTAACATGTTTTGTTGATGATCGAGCGCCCATAATGGATGGAAATAAGATGCCACAATTTGACAACCGTAAAATTGAGCAATGTTTTTTTTTGGTTCTTACTCAGATGAATTTAACCACGGGATGTGGTTATTTCGAATGTCAGTCGGACTCTCTGGTATTCAACATATGCCGAATAATAATGGAAATTAAAAAAAAATAAGGTTCTATAAACCTAGGATTTTGTATTGACTAAGTTAAAATTACATTATGGTTACACAGCTACTTGTAGAAATCCTTTAAGAGTTGTTGTGTGTGTGAACTTAAAATCTGTGTGGTTGAAACTATATATTTTGCAAAGTTTTTACCTTTGTTAAGAAAGTATTTTACAGAGATATGGGTTTGTTTTTTAATGGGCAGCTCCCTACAACTTAGCTCCATCGTCATGATGATTTAAGATCTGGGTGTAATCTTTAGTGTCTGTCCCTATATCTTTATTTTAATATTGCTACTCTTCAATTTGTAATGTCATGAAGTGAACATTCAACCACCAATTTGTATTTTGGAAGAAATGTATTTACATCACACTATTTTATAACACAACAAACCAACCACCGGGTCACTTTGTGCACATGTTTTCTTCTGGATCTCTATTTGAACCTAAAAGATCTTACAATGAATTATTCATGTAACCATTTTTACTTAAATAATACCGATTTGTGACTGTTTTTTGGTAATGTTCAAAGCCTTGTTCTACACCTTAACTCCAAAACGTACTTCCGGTGATATTTAAAACTACAATCTTGGGGGAAAGACCTTTTTTTTAAAAATACAAGACTAGAGATATTAATATTTTCTTGCATAATAGAGTAAGTCTTGATAGCTGACAAAGAGTGGAATGGAATTCTGAAGAGCTTATTAGACTGTGCTTAATATTGGCAAAAGGCATGACCACACTTTTAACATACGTTTCTTTGATAGGGGCCATTTAGTACACGCAGACAAACAGACACGCTTATATGGGGATTGCGCTTGAGAAATAAGACTCCCTAGCGTATCGAATCTTCTTCTTCAAAACGAAACGAAAAATGTCAGAGAAGATGCATAACAAGAAATCCATTGCTTGAATATAGTTTGTTCTTCTTGCACAGTTTTTAGAATCGATTGTATTGATGTTTGTAGTTTATGACATTTCGGATGTTCTTGCTCCGGTAACAGTGAAGTGCCTATTTTAGATAGTATAAAACAAGTGTATGCATTTGAAATGTACTCCTTAGTACTCCAGGTAGACAACGGTGAATTGTATTAATCTTTCCCTGGAGATTTGGCCCAACCGCACGAAAGTGTTGAAAAAACCCATGTGGCTTGGCCGGATTCGAACCGGCGATCTCGATGTATGCATGTTGTGTGTTTAGAATTGTCAATTATAGGTCAGGTGTCTGGCGTGTTTTTGTTTTTTAGAATGGTAATCCAAGCAACACCAGAAATTAAAATAATTAACCCACACCTAAACCAAATAAAAACCAGCAAACAAAAATAACAAACTAACTTAAACAAAAATCCTGATAGTATTTTTCTAAACATCAAGATATGAACTTAATTGAAAATTTATAATGAAAGTTGTACAAATCAACGTCGGATGATGCATTATTGGCAAGTTCACTCAAACCTGCATTATAAGTAGTTTTGTCTTGGCATAGTGAAATCATTTATCATGTTCAATAACGCGTGAACATTTACAAGTCGGGGAACAATATCATAGTATACTTGCCCTCCACAGTATATACTTTGGGAAATACCTTTGGGTAGAAAAAGAGAGCTTGTGATACCTCTACTTTAATTGCTTGTAGAATAAAAGAAAATATTTCCTCCCTGTACCTTTTAGATACCGCTAACGAGTAATATTTCCATTAATATGAGTTCACTTGCAATCTCCATCTTATAAATAAGTAGAGTGGTTGTTGTTTTTGTTTATGGTTGTAATTTTTGTTGTTATTTCATTCTCGATCTTGCAACTAGATAAAGATACTTACTGGGGATAGAAAAAGAGATGGCGAGGTTTCATATGACAACTGTTTTCCCCATCAATGGACAACGAATTTAAGAGCTTGCAACTTAAAAAGGTCAATTTATCAAACGAAGAGTACAGGCTTACATATCAAGATTCAACCGTCCCTTTTTTGATATAAAGATCAAAAACCTTCCTATCCCAGCTGGGGCCAGGAGACGTGATGGACTCCTTAAGTTACAACACCAACGCGTCAATGAATATTAACATAAGCGTTAACACATTATAAACAGATTCTTAACTGTAGTAGTGTTTTGTTGACTGAAGTTCATATTACACCTTGTGACCAGCCACTTGATCAACATTTGAAATGAAAACTAATCATAGATGAGGCATTGTGTAGCTGACACGTTGAAAAGGTAATGCTTAACGTTGACCCAAATTTGGATTTTTTAACAATACACGGTGAGATTATGTGAAGAAGAAATACACAGGATATATTTGACATTTCGGCCCATATCAAATTATCCAAACCATTTTGCGATTTGCAGTGGGTATTGATGTAGTTTCCAATCGTCTAAATCTTCTTGAGAGTTGAAGTCTATATTGCTGTCGATAGTTAGTTAGTCCGTTAGTCAGTAAGATAGTTAGTCAGTTAGCTATTTTGTTGGTTAGTTATTTTGCCACGCTTGGCTGCCATCATCTGGTCATCAACTTGGCTGTTTGTAAAATTAAATTTTAAAGGGAGAAAATCATCCAAGTAGAATTTCGTAAAATTTGTAGAGGATGTAGCTAGTAGAATCAATAATCCAATTCAATCAGAATTGTTGCACTCGTGATATTATTTGTTATATTCCGCTGTAATATCATGATGATAAAAGAGACATTCAAAGATTTGTAATTTTTTTATTACATAGGATCTCTGTCCAAACAAGATTAAGGCATTATGGGAAAAGATGGTCAGATCAATTGAAAACATTAGAAATATGTCCTTCTAAAGGCATGTATGCGGATTTCAACTTAATTATATTTTAAATTTTAGGAAATTTGATGGCACACATGGCTTTTTTAGCCATATACAAAAGTGTAATTCTACCAATGAGCAAAGTGAACCTAATCATTTTCGGTCACTTTTTTCCTTAAGTTTTATTTCCACCATTCATTGTGTAAAGGTCCGTACATACCCCGTTCATACCTGCCGATATATATCGATCACTTTCTGCCGCGACTCAACGAAACTCGCTGCAAATCGAGTTAAAATAAATCAAACCTTATTGCGGTATCGTAATGTGGTAGTTTGGGTAGAGACTGAAGTTCGGCGAACGCTACTCACTGTAACGCAGATGCAGTGAAGTATGAACGAACCTTTATGGACCATAGGATGTTCGATTGAAAGATGAACGGAAAGGGTTCTAGGTTACGCATATCGACGAAGTACGAAATTTTTGCACAGATCGATCGGGGATAGAATACCTTTAATTACTGCCGGGTGGTATGGCAAATTGAAAAGTTGCACATTACCTTGAAAATTGTGACGGATTGGCCAAAGTCCCGCAGAAGAATTTTGCAGAATTCAGCAGTCGTAAACGTGAAAGCATGGAAGGATATTCCTAATGGTGTTGGAGCACCGCTTTGTATGAAAAAAAAAAAAAAAAAAAAGCAAATCGAGTTAAAATAAATCAAACCTTATTGCGGTATCGTAATGTGGTAGTTTGGGTAGAGACTGAAGTTCGGCGAACGCTACTCACTGTAACGCAGATGCAGTGAAGTATGAACGAACCTTTAGGGGCGGCCTCAAAACCCAACCGCTTGTTGCCTGCCAGTCACGTCATGTTCTTTACGTTTGGAACCGGCTTTTCTTGCTCTACACAATGGAACACGGTTCAGCTAACACGAACCGTCTGTCAACCGCCCCTTAATTCACATGTAATGTGTGGAAGGTAAAACAAAAATAAACTAACAAACTAAGCAGAGACAAATATCAAGCTATATACCTTCCTTCTTGAAGATGGTCATCAGAACTGATCCGATTGTGATACGGGTCTCCAACTAGTTCAAGCGAATACGCTATTTCCTTTCTCAATAATCTTGGAGACTAATTTAAGGCTGGCTCAGAGATTTCCCGAGGAAGGTACCCATATTGTTTTTAAATTGTGTTTTTCCATATAGAAATAATGCTTGTCCACATACTAATCACTGTGTGAAATCACTAAGCTCAATTTGAAATCCTTTATATAGAAAATCAGAACTTTGTTATGAAATTCTGGATTTTTGTTGTACAGACGCTTATACTGCACACAAATGTTTACTGCATCAAAACGAAAAATACGATTCATCTCAAACATTGGAATTGAGCATTTCAGGTGACTATCTTTAGATGCAGTTGACTATTTTTAATTACTACACAAAAAAGTTACATTTCAAAATCCCTGAGTCAACCTTTAAATGTTAATAAATTTGATGAAATTATATCTTCATATAACAACCTGTCACGGCTACTCATTGGTTTCCTTATAAAAAGTCCAGAATGCGTGCAGCATACATAATTTCTTAGTCTAAGAACTGGACGTCTTCACTAAATAAGTACATGAAAACAAAGTTCTTCTTTAGAATAGCGTAAATCTGTTAAACTCGAGGTTTAATAAAGTATGTGTAACAGTGGTACTAAGCAGATGAATACTTAGTTTAATGTGCCTGTTTTAAAAAGTATCCAAATCGTTTATGTAGTATTGCCTTCGCCCTAGGCAACCTCCCTAGATAAAATCCACACCATAGGGAGTCACTTGTTCCCTGAGGGTATTCGACTCTGATACCTGGAGCATCTCCCCGGATCTTTAAAATATTCTAAAGTTACTTTACATGTAACCGTATAAGTATGTTACTCTTTAACTATGAAGCAATGTTCAATACATTTTACAAAATGATTCAATTTATGAAAACTTGCTTATAGGCAGAAGCGTGGTGTGATATTAGGATATCGAATGTGAAGAATAAGCCATAGTTTTTAAATTCTAGAAAAAAAATATGGCAGGCTAGCCCTATTTCTCACAACCTTCACGTGAAAGTGTTCAATTAAGCAACATACTATCGATTGTATCTCCTTCTTTCTTTAACATACTAGAAACTTGATAATATTGTTTGCCTCCCCTAGGGATTGCTCCACAGTTATAATACAATAATTCAGATACCATATACAAGAATTCAAACAAGGTATACATGGATTCGAATTCAGATTTGCAGTGGTATTTGTGAAGACCTCAGGAGAGTATGCTCTATGTAGGAACAGTCCAAAAGGGCAGATCAACCTTCACAAACACACAAAACCTTGTCGAGGCGAAATTTATCTAGTTTCGACAGTACAGTAACATAAAGCTTCAAGAGCCTTCCTGTAGGTATTAAATAAGAAATTTGCAATAAGAGACAAATGCCGAGAGCATGAGAACATGGAGCCTCATACCTAAGCTATTATCATGATTATACAATGACTTAAGTTTGTGTAAGGTCTCTGTTGAATTTTCTGCGCTGTTAGTTTTTCTTTTTTTAACACCCAACACCACCTGTTTAGATGTCCACGGGCAGTCAGAGCTTAAGTGAAATGGAGGTATGAATAAAGTTGGGAATACGGTCATAAAGGGGCTCTCTTCTCGTCATTCATCTGTTTTACATGTTGGATATTTTATTGACCTTTGATATTTGTTTCGTGGCCAATCGATGATATTGAACAGTGAGACGCTCTCAGCAGAAACCTTCCTTTTTTAATTTCAAAAGTTCAAAGTCAAACAGTGTTAAAAGTGGGCCTCATCTATTAAATTTCAAGTATACTCATAATAGCGGTGATAAGCAGTGATTATAAGTTTGTAAGTTTCAAACCCAGACACTACTTTGTGTGTACATATTGCAGAAAACCTGAAGGTGCAGAAAATTAAAATGTCTAAAATAGGAACAGTGGCGTACCGATCGGGTGGGACAGAGGAAGAGAATAGGGTTTGCATTTTCGTTTAAATTTTGCAAATTGGGGTCCAATCAATGAGAATTTGGCATAATTTTCACGAGCTTCCCGCGCATTTGGTCCCGTTTAAGGAACAGGTCATCAGGATGAGTCGGAAATTTTGCCAGGGGAATGTTGCAACCCCTCGCTCGATTGCCTTGGTACGCCCCTGAATAGGAATGCTGTGAATTTTAAACTTGTGAAGATGGGTGTCAGTAGTCTTAGTGTCAGAGCTCGAAAGCTATTTCTCCACATATATTTAGTTGTTAGTCGTGGGTCGTAATTTTTATAAAATGTTTGTTATTTGTTGTTGTTGTTGTTGCTTGATTTTTTTACCTTCGTTTTTTGTTTTTACATTAATTTACATTATTGCAGGAGCAATAGCGTTTTTAATTGATTTTCGGTGCTTGCAACTATTCCACTGTCAATAACTTATCACATCCATATTTATCTGTATTAATACGTGACGAAAGGGTCCTGTTCTAAACATCTTTGCAAAACATTGAAAGGCAATGTTATATTCTCTTGGTACATCTCGGGAATTAATGAAGATCAATTGATTTGTATGTTGCTTGATGAAGTCCGATGTTGGCCAAACAAAATATAGCTCAATTGACGAAGGTCCACTATCAGACTCCATCAAGCAACTGACCGGGGGCATTTTTTTTGTACGACACACAGAGAGGGATTCTATAGTTACATGGATTTGACATGCTGTTTTCGAGACTCTTTGCCAGAGGTTAGATGGCCCCTCACGAACATTCTTTTTGAACTACTATTTCCTCTTTTTCCGATTTTCTTTAGTTTGCTGGGACTGGACATTGGAGTAAATCTCTCGACGTATATTAAACCGCCTATTTTCTGGACAAGAAGAAGTTCGACAGCATAGGATGCAATATAGCAAGCTGAAAAACTGTAAGTTGAAATTCCAGTAATTGATTTATTTTTCTTCTATATAATATGATAAAAGTCTTCAGATTGCTATTATTCTTAGAATTATTATTGAAGGAGTTATTTGGCGCTCTACCACGTCTACAAAAATATCTTGGTTAATAACTTTGAAACAGAGCTGCTTAGTGGCAACCGATTCTGTATTTTTTGATCATCGTGTAAGTCAAAGCTACCCAGTCAGATGCACGTTGATAATGTTTGTTCTATAGTTTCCTATTTTTATTAACTGAAAAGCTATGGTGCAGACGATTACACGGGGCGACGGGCCAGCCCCGTTCATGCTGAAAATAAATCAATCCGGCAATGACACTTACTTCTAGTCATTATTTTTATTCAAATAACATAGGAAACGTACTCCCTAATTATATTTCAAATTTGTTTAAAAACAAATTGACTGATTGTCGCAACCGATCTTGTATGGTTACCTCAAATTGAAAACTCTACCCATGAATCAGACCAAGAACCAGATTTTGATTAAATTAAATTATACTAGTTTTCAGTGAAAATATACCTCTAACGGGACCACTTGCATACCCCTTGTGGGACCTGTTCTCAATATGAAAATAAAAGATATACCTTTAAAATAGCCAATGTAAATGAAAAATGACACTTGTGCTTCTGCAATAAAATCACACACTCGGGGTTATTTTGCTGTTATGTTTAGGTCAATTTTTCATATTTGTATCATTGAACCAGTCACAATCACAGCTGAATTTGACACCTTAGCTGGACTAGAACTTGCTTATTGTGAATTTGATATCCCTATCGGTAGTCCCGCATTTCCTGCTAGTCCCTCGTTTTTTGGAACGAGCATGGGTATAAGTTAAACGTTGCATTATTTCAATCCTTGGAACCTGTATTACTTTGAAATATTGATCCCTGTATAAACGCCCCCCCCCCCTTGCGTGTTCCACACTTTCTACCAATGATGGCTTTGATATGTCATTCGGTGACTGTTTCGATGAAGAATATCACATAGTTGGTTTTTACTGTAATTCGTAGTTGTTAAGTCGGAATTTTTAATAATTTTACTAGCCTAATACAAATTACAAACGAAACATTCGCTGAGTACTATAAATGCAGAGGTACTTGTAGTTTGATTCTGGAGGTTGAAGTAGAAGAAACACTACCGACTGTCAAAAATCATTACCTTTATGTTTTTTCGGGTTTTTTTTTTTTTTGTAAAGTCTGGGGTTCAGGATACTTGTAATATACAGACACCAGATCTCATTGTATGATATCTTCATGCTTGTCCCAGAAACTATTCTACAACACACTGTAAACTAAAAATGGTCTACAGAAACACGTTTTGATCAACCCTTCCTGAACATGCTGAATAGCAAGCAGATCATATAATCCCTTGACCCTGCAATGTGAACTGTGAAAAGCGGTTTCTTTGCATTACGTTAGCCTCTTTGAGGGTTTTAGAAGTGCAAAATGAAACCATAGAATAGGTTACATACGGTTACAAATATCATATTTAGTTTTACCTCATATGGAAATTCTGTATGCTCCACAGAGAGAGGTTTAATTTTAGAAGCTCTCCAAATAGGCATCCCACACATAGTTATACACTCAAACATTTCCCACCTAGTCTCACTGCACTGGCTGTTGGTTTCACCAAATGTTTCGAACAACATTGCGGGATTTTACTCATGATTTGCTTTTCTGTTTTGTCAGTCGACTGGCAAATAAACAATTACGTTCTTCATGTAAACAGACACAGGTTTGGCCCAAGGACCACAATGGCATTAAGTGATATGCGTGCTTAATGTGTATTTTTATCCTTGGAATATTTTAGTTAAATTGAAAAGAGGGTAGAAATCCCCTTGAAGGATTATAAGTCTGCGAAATAAAGCTGTGTTTTTTTCATTGGAAGTATTGTGTACATGTAAGTGGTATAAATACATAATACCCTTCGCACCTATACTATATCATGTGATACAGAATAGGTGCGCCCTGGGTATAATGAAAGTGTGTCTTTTTAACACAACATCTTTGTCATTAATATCAATGTTTTGTCAATATTGCCTTCAATGCTAACGTCATCATAAAATTATTTAAAAATTGATTATAAATTGTATTGCCTACTTGTAAGCCGTTTCCATTCATTTAATAGGATTTGGCGGCCATTTTGAAAAGCGCCCTCTACTACTGTTTTATCAATTGTTATTGCTATTCAATACTTGTGCCATCAAAAAAACAATTCAAAATAAACTTTATTGCATCTCTTAAGTACTTATTTTTAATCCTAAACACGTCATATGATGAGATTTGGCTGCCATTTTGAAAGCGCCCTCTAACAGACATTAGGGATCAAATCTAAAATGGCTCCATGTCTAGAAATAATCCATATGGTATGTAGAAACACTGCTGAAAATATCATGCTTTTATCACAAAAAGCACAATACTTCAGGTCAGCAGCTTTACTACATGACAGTGTAGTGAAAATGTGCACAATATGAAATGCAATGCAATAAAAAAAACAGCTAGCAGACCCGATGCAGAACATCCCCCTGTATCAGTTATTTGGTTATCACGCAGTAATGAATCCATTTATTCGATGTTACTTCCAGGGCTGTAGTGTGCTGGCTGTCACATTACACATTATGTGGACCTAAAGTAGAAATTTTACCTGGATATTATTTTCTTGCAAGACTTGGAGACTTTCTATAAGATATCAATTTACATCAGAACAAAACAAGATAAATTAGAAACAAACACACGCACAGATTAACTAACTGACTAACAACGAACAAGCAAACAAACAAACAAAAACAAGCAAACAAACAGTAATGAGGAGACATGAATAATGGATGCAAATGATCATTGAACTATTATGAAGAGTTAATGGTTGATGTTTAACTAACAATAAAGTCATACTGGAAACTGGTTTAAGTGTATGAATACTGACCTTCACAACCAACCGTTTAGGGACAACTTCAAAATTCAACCACCTGTTGCTCATCGGTTCCGCTTGGTTATTTCCAGGTGGAACTTGACTTGTTTCTATTATTTTAAACAAAGAAACACGGTTCAACCGCCATCAACCGCTAACATCCATGACCGACTGACATCAAAACAACCAAATGGTGTGTGTGGTTTGTACTTCGCATTGCTGTAAATTCTCTTGGTATTTTGGGCGAGTTGGTATATTGAATGAGACTTGGCCGCTCTGGTTCTATACAAGTTAATTTAATCGTTTGGTTGGTGTTTCCTTGTTTATTTGTTTTGGGTTTGGTTTTTGTCACACACAATATTTATCGATTACTAATGAAGTTCGTGTGATATCAAAAAACAGACACAAACTATAATTTTCTGTGTATTAAATATGTGTATTAACCAACCTAAAATAAAATGAAACCAAATAAGAGTTTGAGATGATTATAACCTTTATCTAGTTATATATAACAATACCAAAGGGTGTTGTGTAAAATATATCGAATCCAGAATTTAATTACAAAGCTGTGATTTTGTACCTGAATGAAGGACATCGATTTCACCTTTGCTATTTCAAATGCAAGAACACAATTTGTTAGAAAATCGAGGGAATCCTGAGGAAATCTCAGAGTCAGCCAATAATTTTGTAACACATCAACAGAATGGAAAATAAAAGGTGCTCAGTCTACTATCAAAATGTCACTAAACTAAAGACATTTGTACGTATTTTAAAATATGTGTACAAACAATACATGTAGAATCTTCTGTCGTTTAATCTACTTTTCGTTCCACGCATGTCTTTTACGATGCAAACGCTTCACCGCATACCATGTATCAGGATTCACGAGTCAGTCTTTAAGTACTCTGTATCACTTTCGAGAAACCTAATATTTACTAGGATATAACAAACCAAGGGTATGATCAAACGGACACTAAACCTGTCGAGCCGTTTAACCCCGGTGTCGATAACACAGTGACACAAAGGCTTTTAGTTTCCTCCTTCAAGTCAACTAATGATACTTGAAATCAAATCCAGATGCCCGGAGCTCAGCAGAAAGCTCTCATACAGAAGCTAAATAGGCAATGTCAGAACGTGTATAATATGTTCTTTATTCTATCGGATTGCTGGTATTTCCGTTACATCCACAACATCACCTGTTTAAGATAATCTGAAGGCGGTTGGAGCTATAGCAGAGTTAGGGATTTCTAGGGTGGGGCTGTGTAAGACACATCTCGCTGTCATCATGTTTGCCGAACCTCTGATTTCATTTCCCCATTGCTGAAGACAGAGGATTACTCTCGTCTAACCTCGCCATTTTGGTACCAAAACTCCCGAATAGGGTTGGCAACGCCTCCCATTTTACTATATTTGGTACCACATGATAGGTAGAGTTTCTTGACCCCCATTGAAATCAAATAAGCACCAACATCCCATTATGACGTCACTATGATGTCATTAGTTGAAGAAAGTTAAAATACTGGATATGGGGAAATTTATTTCGCCATTTTACTGACTACAACGCTCTGAGTAAATAAACTAGTCTTTTCTTCCCTCATAGAAGCCCAAATTTGCATTAAACCATTAAAAATCGTAGATTCCTAACTTTTTTGGAGAGAAATTGCTTTCCCCCTCCCCCTATTTTACACCGTGTCTTAAAAAGGACAATTTTTTGCTAACATAGCAACTTTTATTATGACATCATTCTGACGTAAGCTGGTATGCTGTACTAACTTTGGTATCAGATGGGAAAAACGGACCGTAGCTATACAATTATACCAAAATTAACGTGTCTGCGCTATTTCCTGTGTCATATGGATATTGGTACTTTTTCCTGTTTCTTCCAAAAAAACAAATCGCCAAATCACCTTCCTATTGTCATCAATAACACCTTCATACGTGAGTAATGAAACCTGCCATATTGAATGAACTAGTCTTGGGAACTTTAGGAAATTATTTGATTCCACATGTCAATTTATTTTCTCCGACGTTCTTTGCCGTGGTATTTTCCAAAAGGAGACGTACCTATTGTCAAACAAAGTATCCGTTTAATATTTGAATACTCAATTACTCTTCAAATTGATATTCAATATTAGAATCAATAATCGATTTTGCATCTGAGAAACAAAATACACTTTAAAAAAAAAAAAAAAAAAAAAAAAAAAAAAACAACAAATGTTTGTTTTTTCGATGCAATGAAATAAAACCACTGGGCAGTGGCGTAACAGCGGGGGGGGTGCAATGGGCAGGTGTGCCTCCCTTACGACTTTGGCCGGGGGGAAAAATTTGCAAAAATAATCATGCAAATCAGCCGTTTTTTTTTACCCCTATGACCGGGAAAATTTGCCTTTTGACTCCCTGAGAGGGAAAATTTCTCCCAAAAAAACTTGGGTAATTTTGCCCGCCTCAGGGCGGCCAGGCCCGTTACGCGACGCCACGGCCGGGGTTCACCACCTTAGCAAACATTATATCAAGCATATCAGACCGTCAGCTACATTTTTTAAACAATATTAATTTATTTTAACCCGTTTTTAATTACATTTTTCATTGAAGGGAAATTCTAATTCTGGCTACATACAGTTGCCTTGTAACGTCCATATCTGTTTCAAGTTCAGAATCGGCCGATCTAATGTTTCCTTGTAGAAGTGGTGTGGGCTACCCTGGAAGCAGAATCAGGCACCTGAGGGTGTGTGAACAGCCAACACAGACAATAGGAACATCTCTTGGTCCTGCCACTGTTGGACAAACGAATGCCCAGACAAGGCCTTTAGTACATGGGAAATTATCATGTTTTGCTTTAGTTTTTTCATATACAATTTTACACCAAGTTTTCCAATATACAGAATGTCATATTCATGGAGAAGTAAAAATGGGTGTAGTTTTTAAATGTGGTTCTTGGTGTTTTAATAAGGGGGCAACATTGTACGGGGTAAACAATATACAGTGTTTAAAATTGTTTTGAAATTTATACCAATCTGTTCGTTTGCTCATAAGGCATTCTAGAAAAGGTACATTTTCGCATACTTACGACCTATTGTTTAGTACAACGGCTCCAAAACGTTCAAGGTCATTATTTTTAGAATGAGTTTATGTCCGATTTTGTTGAACTGGTTTTTAAAATCGTTCATTTGGGTTTCCTACTTGAATCAGAAAATGTAAATATATTCTGTGTTTCACCTTTTAAAGTGATTCTTTTACAATGACTAGTGGTCCCTCCCATAGACACTGTGGACCACAGCCATATTTGCCTCTTAATTATAATCAAAACTCATTGAAGTAAAAACGCGACCTGTATATTTTGGCTTCTACAGTAACCGAAACAATTATTTGAACCCCATTTTTAAACAAACCGATGAATCGGAAATCTGAAATTTTACCCCCTGTGTGACCTTGAACCCGTTTTTTGCTTGGTAACAAATCTTGTACGATAGCCCTCAGGTAGGGCAAACTTACCTTTCTCGTAAAATCCTTGAGAGGTACTGAACATGAATGGTATACATTAAAGACATTTACCCCCTTTAATAATTTGTTGACCCTATATAAAGCTTTTCCCCCTATAAGACGGGGGGGGACGTGTTGCGCAGCTTACCTTCCTCCTCGCTTTTCATTCACCAATAGTTCGGGTTTCGAATTCCCGGCAGGGGCTCGTCCTCGGTGGCTTTATGTGAAACTGGTTTCTCGATCCATACCGTTCCCGTTCCCGCGGGTTTTCTCCGGGGTAACTTCCGGTTTTCTCCTGCTTCTAAATCAGCTTCTTGGCAATAAATCTGTTCTGGTAATTATTGTTTCTCTGATGTGGTGAGCGCCTTTCATGGCAGGCGCACAGCGCCTTGATCACGTTTACGTGAATATGTGGCGCGTTAAAAATACAAATTATTATTATTATTATTATTACATCCAAGAACACATTTTAAAAAATGACACCAATGAATTTTGGAATCCTCATACAATTTTGAATTAAGAAAAACCTTGGTTGCAAGATTGTATATGAAATTGTCACAAACATACAGTTCCACATGTACTACTTGCGGAATTCAGTGAAGCAGGCAGACATTGTACCCATCTCTGACTAGACCATATTTGAAAAAACTGTGTTTGGACACGATAAGAATATTGTTTTGTTTTCAATTAAGAGCGTGTGGAATCGTACATGGGTACCTCAATGGTTTGTGTTGATATTCAACGTTGATGGCATCGTAACTTCATTTCATGCTATTATTGCACTGAACGTTATCGTATTTAGTCAATATTTACTTCTCATGTCATCCATATGGTATGCACATAAATATGCAATTGTAATGTAAATATGACAGTACCTCTTTTTTCTACTGCTAAATACAACTGCATGTCACTCAATTTTCTTACTTTGATTATTACTGTCATTGATTATGGACGTTCATCCAATATCATTCAAATTCGTCTCATCTGAGCTAACTTGCTAACTTGCTAAATTGCACAAGAAGTAAACTGATAAACATGTGAAGATGAAGACAGGAAAATAAAAAAGAAAGAAAACAGAACATATTCCATTAGATCATCATTAAACATATTTAAGAAAACGTGTAAAATTACACTCTCAAAAGCTGGTTAAAATACACTGCTCAAACATTCTACTCAGCAGTGGTTAAATTTTAACAACTGTTGGTTAAAATTAATTTGATTTTGAAATATTCAACAGATAAATCTAAACCAACTGGTAGTAAAATAGTCTAAACAAGAGCTACTGCTTGTAACAAACAGGTTGTTATAATGGTTCTTTAGTGAAAACGTTGGTAAACAATAATTAATTTTAAACAACATTGCTTAACATTTATACCAACGCATGTTGAATGTTAACAAATGTTGGATGTAGAATGTGTTAATTAGCATATTTTAATCAGCGTTTTAACAGTTTACAGATAAAGCTTGCATGACGGATATTTGTATAACTAAGAAGGGCAAACGCTGGACGATACCAACGTAATAGATAGGACAAAGGCTCTGATTTGATATATGTGAACTTCATATGGAAATAGATTATCAAAGGTGAAATTCAACCTAATAAATGTACATGAATAAAGGTTCGTTAATACCTCCCTGCACTGTGCAGTGCAGTAACGATATATCGATCACTTGCTGCAGCAACTCAACGTAACCTGCTGCAGCTGCAGTACCGCAATGCAGTATACTGGACGGAGATCGTAATTCGAGCACTGCAACTTACCGCAACGCACGTTGCAGTGTAGTATGGATGAACCTTAAGGCTATTATGTCCCTATGTTTTGTAAAATAAAACGAAGAAGTCAAGAAGTACCTATCGCCATGCAGCTTATTATGATAATAACTTCTGCTAATTGTCTGGACTACTCTGGGTATTCACCGAACGCTGTATCTCATTTGCATAAACCTAGTAGGTCAAATATCAAGTACCCACACCCACATATACACACAGCCTTAGAAGCTAGAAAGCTCCAATGAATTGTATTTCAGCCGGGTAGCATAAATGTGCCCATGGCAAACCCAATGGTCAATTTGTAGCACATTGTTGAAAGGGTCATGTTAACTGTGGCCGGAAAACGAGAATAACACATTGGCATCTGTTTAAATGTTGAAGTGAGAAAATCAGTCTGAGGCACTGCAACATGTTTTTGTAGCTGTTAATAATCAATCACTGAGTTTTAATAATTTAACACTGTACATGTTAATAATGCATGTAAAGGTGTTTTAAATTGTTAATCAAAGCTATTACTACTTCATATTGTTCTTTTTACTCTACCACTCCCATTCTTTCCTGTATTTTGGACCAAACTTGGTCTCATGCATCATTGACTAAGACAGTGTCAATTCATATGGTATTGACCCCTATGCGACCTTTTGTTTTTTTTTAAAAAAAACCTAGTCAAAGAGGTCAAGTTATGTTTTGTTTTAACACGTTGAAAGTGTTAAATAACTGTTATCCATATCATTAAACACTTCTATTTAGAGTGCATTAGTGAAAGTTCATTTAAAAAAATCTTAATAGGAGCAATGGAATATTTAAAGTGTACTAACATGTTAATTTTTTAATTCAAGTATGTTTTGAAAGAAGTTTTTTTGCGGTCTTAACTAAAGACTCTCTACTGAAATAAGGTTGCCTCATGCAGAATTACTAACAAATGTTGTCTATGGAGTCACCATCAAGGGTGAAGCCCATGTCAGAACCATCGTCCGTGCTTGGGCGCTGACATTTTGAATATTGGCCGGATAATTATTAGTTTTTGGTGCTTGTAACACACAAATGTCAATTCGAAGATACAAACAATCCGGCAAAATATCAGTTGTTTGATGTTGTTCTATTAGGATGGTTAATAAATTTTTGTTCCCCACCCATGGCCACCAACGTGAAATGAACGACGTTCAGTCGTCGTTGATTTAAATAAACGCCTCATGACTATACATCGTTTCCCGAATCGGCATTGTATTAGGAAAAAAAGGTATCTGAGCACAATGATTCCAGGTGCACTATCATTACACCTGCCACCATCTAACACTACTCAAGTTGTATCACTTACGATTAGTGTATAAGCAAAGCGCACCCCAATTATGTGGAAGAAGCGGAAGGCAAGCCGTTGCTTTCTATTGTTGGTACTCTATGTTTTCGTTGTGGTCGGCAAAACAGCTGACGATGAATTTCTAAGAGACGTTAACTTTTGCCTCTCTATCTATATAGACCATCTTTGGTTATAATGTTCTCCAGCAGTAGCGCAGGTCTTTGATCCCATCAAATCGGATTTAAGCACTAAGATGAATAGGCGGATGAACAGTGTATTTTTGAAGTAACAGTTGAACCATCTCCTTCTTTCTCATCTTTCCTCTGCTCCGCCGATCGTTTTATTTCCGATAGGTTTTATCCGAAAAGCCTATCCCGAAATGGGAAATGGGCTTGCTGCTCCGAACGGTTTTACTCCGAAGGCTCATTACTTGTAACCTCCGCAAGGCGGTCCGCATTTCGGATAATCGACCTTTCGGATAAAAACCGTTCGGAATAAAAACCCTTATGAATGAAAGACTTTTAATCAAAACCGTGGCCCTAAAGCCACCCCTAACCCTACAAGCCAAATTAAGGTTTTACTTGGATAGGTTGTATTCCGAAATTCGGAGAATCGACCTTTAGGTATTTACCTTTCCGAAATAAAACGCTCGCGACACGTTTATAATCCGAAAAGTCAGCGGAATCATGGAGTAAGTCGGAGTAAAAACCTTTTCGTAGTCAAATGACTTTCGTATAATAACCTTATTTTCATTTTAGGAATAAAGCCCTTTGGGAATAACAAAATCTGAGCAATGAACCGTTTCTGATAAATGATCGATCGGAAATGAAACCTTTCGGAATATTTTCTTTATTTTTTGGAAGAAACGACCTTTCGAACTAATGAACCCTTCGGAACAAAAGCCTTTCGGAATTATGAACTTCTATACAACAGTGTTTCGGAGTAATGACCGTTCAGAGCAAGCATGGTTCAGAGAAAAACATTTCTGAGCAAATGACACGTCGGAATAATCGAACTGTCCCCTTTTTAATTACCCCTCAAACATTTCAATACTTTGAACGCTTTCAGGTGGATCCGCTGATAGCGCCTTTACTTCAACATGCCAATTTTTGTTAAAAAACTAACTTAAGAATGTTTTCATGCAATGGTCAACGCAAAAAAAACCCAAAAAAACAGCTGATTAGCCTGCCTCGCGTATGATTGTTTTCTTAATCCCTGCTACACTTAGTTTTCCTAAAACAGGCAATCAAAGTCAGAGATTCACTCAGTCCCATTTATCACAACCCCTTACTTTGCAGCCCAGAGTACACGTTTATTTATCGTGATTGTGCAATCCCCCAATGGTTGATTTGTACCATTGTACATATACAGTCACTGGACAAGGAAGTGATTTAACGTGAAAGTTACAATTGTTGACGAGCGTTGCTTGTCATGTGATTGTCATCTGAGAGTTCGGTCAAAAGTTCCGTTCTTTTCATCCTCCGACATTGTTGCTACTAAACTGAAAAGGAGTTCAGAACATGGACACATAAAAAATAATAACGTTGATTATTGGTTTGCTTTCTTAGAACATGGTTGAATAATTCCGTTGCTTTTGACGTTGAAAAAAGGGCGATGGCAAAATCATGTAGAGAAAGCGCCATATCAAAACATTTCATCTATAGTTTTCAAGGCTTACAGATTGCGCAAGAAACGCGATCACTTTTTTTTGTTTTGATTCCCTGGGAGTTTTGTTGTCTAATTCGTATGATATTAATAATTGAATTACATGTATTAGATTCCAAAATCCGGATTTGAAGCGGCGATTTCCACTATTAGATTAGGGTGCTTCGGGTAGGCGCGTTATATTAGTGGAACAGGCCAAAGGCCAAATCAAACATACAACACATGATACCGGCCGCGTCAATTTTCTTCCGTTTCGATAACGCAGAAAGTAACATAGGCTTGGAGAATACTTCATGTCATAACAATATTTGAATACGAAGCTGGAGTTAACACCAAAGGTATGGCTTATATTTGTTATATCTTTTTTTTGTGTGTGTTCTTGTTATTATTATTCTTATCTTCAAATAAAATGACCCGCAGCCATTAGTCTTCTTTTTTCTGATTTTTGTGGATATCTTTGGGAGATCACCATAGAGATGTTGATTGAGGATCTTCTGTTTCCAACTTTCATTATGTTAGCGTAGCTGTTAATCAATCACTAAAGGGAGCACATTTTGTTTGAAGCACGCCTTCAATTACATTCAAAATGAGATTTTGCGTGTCTTTAATAACTGTTATCTATGCAGTAGCTTAAAGCTGAAGTAAATAGGCCCAGACTGATGTCTTAAACATAAAAGGAAGGGTTTGTATTTTTAGTTTTTAATCGTTTAGTGCTTCTGAAATGTAAGTTCTCATGAAAGGTAAACCACATTGGTGTGTTCTACACTCCCCACACGTTGCTATGTAGCATGTAAACATAATATACGTATACCGCGTACACGACCTTTCCAATACCTGTCTATTTCCATCTGAAAACCGAAACGTAAAAGTAATTTTTTTTATCAACTTATTAATTACCAAGCTGTGGAATACAGGAGCCTTCACGGAAGGTAAATCATGTTGAATGAACTTACACATACCTAGTTCATCTGAATATTTCAAATATTCAGAAGGTTATATTTGGGTATTTTCCTGGAGCATGACGAGCGAAGTTAATCTATTGATCTCTTGCATAAACAGGGTACCGTACATACTTCACTCATGTCTGCGCTCTAACAAAAGGCCTGGGTGTTCGTTTCCCTAGCAATCGTCAGGGTGTTTCCATAAGGTGACCCACTTTCTGACACAACATGAATTTGGAAGTTTTAACGGAATAAACGACACCGTTTATGTGGTGTATTCCGAGAAGGTTTCTGAATTCATAAGCGTATCAGAGGAAATGGGTCACCTTACGGAAACCTTCCAATCGCCATTCATATCAAACTATTGACCTGGTATCGGTTTTTTTCTTCTTCAAAGTGTAACTACATTTGGTGGGCGTTTTAACATTTTTAACATGTGCAGCCACTCTCCGATAGGCCACCTGAGGGCGTCAAACATGGGTGCCAAACATGGAGAGCCAGATAGTGGCGGTCACCACTGCTATAACAATAAAGCAAGTTAGCAAAACATAACTTTCCCATATTAGTGAAGAAAACTTGAACAATATTGATCGATTTAGAAGTTAGATCAATGATTTTCGTGCCAGCCGAAACACGGCCATTATCATCCCCATGATGCAGCAAAAAATGTTAACTGATGGCTGACCAAATAAATTAAATGCCTGACTATAGTATATCAAGTGATCAGTGTATTTATAATGAGATTTACTGACCATTTCGCCAGGTTTGATACAAAGTACTGGTTGAGTGTAAATATCCAGTCTGTTTTTTTTTTTCATTCTGTGATGTTGTTTGTGTTTAAAATTTAATTATAGTAAGACAATTTCCGTATCACCAGTTGAATACGTTCTTGTGTTCCTTGAAAGAGTTACGACAGTGTGCTTTAAGAATACTGTTAGTAGCATTAAAACACATTCCCCAGTGAGGTAGGACTCCAGTGCTCTTAATCACATGTTTTTGTATGCACCCACATCAAGACATCAATTTTGAAAACTTTCTTAAGTACTGTTTTTTTTTTTAAAATCATATCACTCTGAGATTTTTTTTTAGAACATCGACAATGTTAATTTTTCACTCTATTGCAAGCCTTTTAAAGCTGACGTTGTAGTTGAAAGCGTTAACGTATTTAGTTCAATGGTTGGAGATAATTATTCTAAGATGCTCGCGGTGCCCTATTTGACTTACCGTTTTATGTCATGCACATGTCGATTAATAATGTGTTGTCTCACACGCAATCGATATAATCCTAATGTCCCATGGCATGAAAAATCGACGCAAAATAAATATGACATCTATCGGTATGCCTGTCTGTCTGTCTGTCGCGGTCGGTTAGTCTGTCTGTATCATAGCGAAAATGTAATCTTCCAAAAGAACAAAAAGATAGGAGGCTAGCTTACCTCTGTATTCGCAGTTGAAAACAGTCACACCATCTGTTTAAAAAATGTACGCGGATATAATTCCTTTTAACTATTTAAGCATTTTTCACACTACTTTTAGTTACGAATTACCAAACTCACAGCATATCTAAAAGTCCAATACCAGATGCTCTAAAGTCGGTACGCCTAATAGTAGGCAAATCGATGTCAAATTGTTGAACGCGGAGTATATTGCCTCAAATTTACCGTCCAAATTTGCCAGTTATTGGAAAAAATCATACCAGTCTAACATGACACCATAAATGTCAAACCACTTTCTTAAAATAAACTAGGCATTTTTAGACATTGGAAAGCAGGTTTCAGATGCATGCAAGAAAATAGTCCACCCAAGTTTTGATCCTGGCGGCAACAAGGTTTATGTAAACCTTTGGGGATTATATGTGCTTGCATTTTGTGTTTCAATATGATAGTGTGAAAAGTTTGACAAAATTCTGACAGAGAGGATCACAAACTTACGTTAGTGTTTTTGAAGAAAACACCGTTTTATGCATTTCAGAATGTCCACAATTTAGTGGATGCACATGTCAATTTGCAGACTGAAAGTTATATAATAGGGTCAGTGGGGATTTAAGTCGCAAAGGACCTGTAGCAGCTGAAGGTGGGAGCCCCTTAGCGAGCTGAAGCGACGTAATGTCGCACTTTAGTGGGGACCTATGGGGGTTGAGGGGCCCTGATGAGCACTATTTTAGGGGGCCCTGTAAGCAGGCTGACACTGCTGAATCTTAAATGAGACACTGGCACATTTGAAAAAAATTAGGGCTCGCCCTCATAAGATTTTTCAAAATCGATATTTTTGCTTGGTGTATGGTTGTATATACAAAAGCCCTCACCCGAAATGATTAAGACCAAATCAGTTCCTTAGGGTAAACAGAAAGCTTTTATAATTTCGTCGCCGGCGACGTTAAATATAGCAGCGGACGAAAATGGCGTTTAACACAGAACAAGCACACGCCGTATGATGTTTCCAAGCTATGCCCACTGTTTGATCGGTCTACTAACCGTTGTGGTTTTAATCAGCGAGTCAAAAATATTCATGTTAATATACACATTTGTGCTTTCGAAATGATGGAAAAACTAAAAGTTGGCCTACTGTTTTATCCCCATAATCAATGTCCCTAGCGTTTTTGGGTTTTTTGTTATTTTTATGGTGTAAAATAATCTCTGTCTCTTCCATGCATGATTATCATTTGAGAGCAAATTGGAGAAATTTAATATTTTGTGAAAATGTGCAGTGCCGCTTTAAATCCGAACTGATAGGGTCTGGACTGAAACAGCAATGTACACATTCATAATTGAGCACGCGTCCATTATTATTAAACAGGCGGAACTGGCCTTGAAAACAAGAACATGGAAATATAGTTACATGGGCGGTTTTTACCGTGTCTGTATCCATGTGAATGTTTAATGTAGTCATATATTTCAAATCACTATTCTTAAAAATGCATATGACATGACACATAGTTACACTTGCTGAAAGTTCAGTGAAAAGAAGCGCTCAAAGGTGTTATAAAAATACTTCTGTTTTTATTTAAAGCACGGTCGTGTTATTATAGCCTGTCACGATGTTGTTAGACGTTTTCGTATACTACTATTTTCAAAGTTTAATAAGGCACATATCCTCGGTACTAATTATTAAAAACTCTAAGATGATGGCAAAGTTCAGAAAAAGAACTCCAGCACCATATTTTTAAATAAGGGCTCTAGGATATAGCACCTTTATGTTATTGCATTTTTACCGGAAGACACACGCTCAGTGATCAGGTTTATTGATGTAAAACAATATGTTGATTTGATGATAACAACATAAAACACACACAAAAAAGAACCTCCCACCCCTGAAATTTGTTCTATCAAGTTCAACCGATACATTCATACCGATGGAGTTGGACACTTCATTTTGTGACGATCGACGGAGTATTGTTGAAGTGAGCCTCACTTGACCAAACAAACCCAGGATTTGAAAGTGGAGTAAAACCTATAGAGAAGGAGAATCATAGTCATGAAGAGGAAGAAGAGGATTCCATTGATTTCAATCTCTAACAGTCAATCAGGAGGTCACGCCAACGTGCGTTATTTTCTTGTACACGAGAAGACAATACAATCGCTGTGACCTCAATAGGCTGGTCAAAACGCTCTGGCCAAAAAAATACCCAAAATACCTGAATTCATTATAAAATCATGTATTATTGTTGCGGAATGTCAACTACATATCTAAGTTGGTCTAATATGACGTGAAAGGGTGTTTGGGGGTTAAAACAACGAATTAAAAGCGACGAATTTTAAGTTTTGAAAAAGCGTGGTCTCTGAAGTTATAGAATCCCACCAAATTTTAAAGCATCCCAAATCATTAATTAAATTGTGTGCTACAAAAAAATCTGTGTACGTGTTACTCTATCTCTTTTAAGAAAGCGAAGACCACGGAAAATGTATAACCTTACATTTACTAGCATCATGGAATTCAATTCTCATATGCTATAACGTGGGCCTCGTTTCCATCGATTTGAACTGCAGACGTGTGCAGGCTGTGTGCAGGGAATGTGGACAATGACAAGGTCGTTTGCCTATTGTATTTGTGAAAGCCCATGTAAAATGACCCTGTCCAACAATTTTTAGTGTGAACAATAGTACTTGGGTGACATGCCGACTAACTGCTAACAGTATGATTGTCAATAGAGTCGAGTTGAAATGTTGAGTTAGGCGTCTATCGGCTGCTGAAGACCATTCACGCCGCTGTCCTGTTGACAAACAAAACACGCAAGACAGGAAGTACTTGTCCAAAAAATAAGGACAAAAACCATCTTAAGACAAGATAGTGTCATAAACTTGTACTTTTTCATAGCAGAGCAAAAAAAATGTTACCCTAGACAATTACTGAAGTAATCAGCTGTACCCCGCAATAAAATTTAAAATATTGATCGAACCTTTCCTAACGACTTAATTTTAAAAAAAATGTTCCCTGGGTCCCCCTCCAAAGAAACATTTTCCCTAGACTTATAGGGCTGCCTAAATTTTACGTCTACACTTCTTAACATAGTACAAATGATGTCAGAAAACGGTGCACGGAATCTCCTAGTAGAAACCGCAAATTATTTTTTTTTTTCAGATTACCCTAATTTTTTTTTGAGAAGTTCCTTCCTCTCTGTATCATATTTTCTTTACAAACTAACACAAAATGTCTCACATCCTCCAATATCAAACACGTGTCACACCGTCTTCTCTGGTCACACTTACCAGTCAGGTGTTTATTAATGCTATACAGATAGCTATTCAGAGACTTCCCATGCTACTTCTTAGTCAGTGGAATATGGCCTCTTCTTCCCTTGTTCCATTCCGGGAAGGCATATGGTATTGTGGTAACTGACATTTGGGGCAACTTCTTTCTGAATACCTTCTTTAGCATGTTTAGATGTACTACAGTTATCTTGCCACTCTAATAACAGAGCAACATTCCCCTCACTTTTAACCTCTGCCATGGAAGGGCAACTTTGGTAATGACTGTCAATAGGATTTACTGCAACTTTTAAATCCTGGGGTGGGTTCGGTCAAGTGGGCATATCTTCAACAATACTCCATCAATCGCCGCAAATAAGGTGTAAAAATACGCGTAAATAAACAATGCTTCCATTTATATTCCATAATGTATAATACGATGTATCGTTTGAACTTGGCGGACAGATTTCAGGGGTGGGGAGTTACTTTTCTGGGTGTGTTTATGTGCATGGTGTCCGATGTGCATACTGATAGCTGCATTGGAGGTGCGTGTTCCGATGAGATTTCCCCGGAATTCCCTTTACTTCTACAGTATTATATGACTTAGAAATCCAAGAGCAGTCTAAGATTTAGTGATGTACAAGAATGGACCACATGAGGCTCATCTTACTCGTAATTACAGTGCTACATGATCGAATCTGTGTTTTAGGGTCCCGGTTCAAGTTCCAGTAGTACACAGGATATTGCGCTAATCCAAGTGGTTTATTTGGACTTGAGTCATAAACAAGCCATGAAAACACATTGTCCTTTGGAGGGGTATGTTAAGTCGTCGATCCCATGTACAGAGAATCACACCTGCAGATATTTATCACAGCCAGTTTCGAAAAGAGTTGGTGTTAATCCCTGATTGTATCGTTTTTTCTGGTTGGAAAGTCCGAAGATCTGCCCAGGCCTGCTGTTTTTGGGATTGCCTGAGATTTGTCGACAATAGAAAATAAATAGAAATTACACAATTTGTCATTGTGCCAATGTGTCCTAAACTTTATTGCTAAAGAGATGCGGTTAACTCCGTTTTAACTGTCATTTTTTCGTTTGAAGCGAACAAATATGAGCTGGGCGTAATCACACAACGATGCAGATGGTGCATACTTTATCGTTATATTTTTACTCAAATAGAGGGCATTTTGTGATCCACGGCCTGGTCTACTACAGGCTGAGCTCAAAAGAAGTGGATATTTAGATATGATCTGATCCGTTAGCCTTTGTGTTGCATGTGTGCCTAATCTGACATGCAAATTCGATCTTATCTGCAAGAAATTAAGTTTTATGTCATCTGCCCGCAAACGACAAAGATTACAGCAGTGGCAGTGTAATACAAGCATTTACCCATAACGGTAGACGTTTCATATAGAAGTCCCATTGATGCAAATGAGGTATACAATTGATTCCGTCATGCGCTGTGTGACGTGCAGTAGTGCTTGACGGAATGAATGGCAATACCTCATTTGCATCAATGGGACTTCTATATGAAACGTCTACCCTCATAACAACCAAACGCAAGATCGGAATCAACTAAAATTTGTTTTGCAATGGATTTTCAACTAAAATGTGCTTATTATATTTTCGTATATTGCCTTATTACCTTGTGTATTGCTACACTAACAAACTTTACCGGACACTCAACAATATTTATAAAGGAGTCTAGGTTTGCCGCCGGGCACCGCTACTCCATTGCGATACACACGCAATAGAACTGCGAAAGAATCCTTAATCACCAACAAATCACGAGGCACGTTCTAATTACGACGTCACGCCATGCATAATGCATGTCATATGTGATCTTTTGAAGTGAATGGGAAAATACGGAATATAAAAACTAGCAAAACGGTATAATGGAACGATGTCATGGATGGGAAATGTTTTGAAGAAGTGTGGTTTTGCCTTGTGCCAAGAACTAAACCACTGACATTTTCGCTAATATGGACTTTGATCGACAGCACAAATTGTAGTAAGGTTCGATGAAATTCTGAGCAAAATTAGAATGAAATGTTATTGTTGAGATTTTTACGAAGGGCCCAACTGTTTGACTTATCTGTACGTGTTTTGGTATATGCGCTATACAGTGACCCAACCAAGGAGAATTATATTAAGCATGATGCGCCTTTTCACTATGAATCTAAGGATGTTTGTCACGAAGTCCGATTGTGTGCTAGTTACTGATATTGCTTTTGTGATGAATTTGATTGATTGATTGATTGATTGATTGATTGATTGATTGATTGATTGATTGATTGATTGATTTAGTACCAACTTTCTAAAAATCATGAGGATGCTTTGGACATAACACATTTGTTTTTAAACTTCCTATGTGTATTTGACCTATAAAATCAAACCTCATATGTAGCAAAAAGGGCCAATGACAGGATCTCATATGTAGCCAATTCATGCTTGAATTTACAGCAGACACAAAAACGAGTGGCTGAAAACAGTTAATTGAATTAGACACAAAGAGGTTTTTGTAGTTTAATGATGCAGAAACGATTTTTTTTTTTAAAATGGACTACCGTTTGATTCGCTGGTGATTACAAGATGGTATTTTGCCAAAGAGTGAGGATTATAATGACCAATAATTACACATATGAGGTTTTTTTAGTATTGGGGCCCATTTTACATATGAAGGTTTTTGTTGCATTTGATCGTTGAAGTTATGCGTTTTTTCCTGCTCAGCGACAATGTGTTTTCGTAAGTAATCGTTTTACGTAAGAGCAACGCTAAGCTTATTAACTTCTGCACACTTGTGCACACTAAAGCGGAAATACGATGATATAGCCTCAATTTAATTTCTTCGTGTCCTATTCTGCTGATCATTTGTTCTCATTGACCACAACACATCACACACATCCGAGCATGGCAAATAACCTAAATATGTTGGCATTAGCCTATTTATCACCATTCAAATGGGTTAAGATCTTAATAACATCATGTTTGCTAACACGGCCCAAAAGGCTATCCGGATTAAAGATGGTAATTGTCATGTCGTATGGCAGAATGTGCACGCCCAAATTCAAAGAAAATCAATTCGTCATACGCTACACGTTTGCTGTACGAAAATCAATCTCCAAATGTCTTCCAATTCACGAGAGTCGTAAAGGGCTTTACTTAAAACTTAAGAATAATAAACCCGGAGGCTGAAATATAGCTTGCATATCTCAGTTGAAGAAGTAACCGCAAAAGTCATTGTCGATACTGTAATTGCAGACAAACTAAACTTGAATGCAATACGGATAATCATGTAGATATTCCATGCAAATTATTAAACTTCAAGAAAGTTAGAAATATGTTTCCTTCCTACTGGCAGGCACATATCAAGTTTTTGATTGTAGTTAGATCCTTCATTTGCTTGAAGTGTTCATACCAACAAACTGGTCGAAGCTTTCAACAAACATATTGGGTTGTTGGAATGGATTACAAACATTAGATTACTATGAGTTGTTATACAGTGTGTCAACAAAAAAACGCAACACTTGGTGTCAGCCGCTATAAGTTTTGAACAAAAGCATGTGGACTTGTTCTCTGTTGTAAGGTAAGATATTTTACAAAAATGAGGAGCTGGAAACTACTAGAGTGGCTCTGAAGAACAGAATGGCAAATACAATTTTGATTGCAATCATTATTTTGCTCTATTTTCTTGAAGAACAACTTTCACTTGATAAAATAACCGCATTTACATAATTATGATTTAACTGGTGATTATAAAGCATTAATTTATGGTGATAAAATACATTTCAAGATGATAAAAGATAAAACTAGCTGACTCATGTTACATAACATTATAATATAAATGCTTTGGGTTGCAACATGCTCTAACATGTTCTGAACTTTATGAAAGTAATTTCATTCGGTCATTCAATTTTGGGCACATGTCATTTTTAAAAAATAGAAAACTGGTTGTTAGACTTAAGAGATTCGTATTGGTGCTTCTGCACACCAAAAGTACAGTGCCTCATTTGTAGTTACTAGCGCCTCAATTTGTTAAATGGGTCCTGCAGGTTACTTGATTTCTGGGATCATATCTTAAAAATATTGACTCTACCTTTATGAACTTTTCAGTGACATTATCTAAGATTCTATCTTACCTTACAACAAAGATCAAGTAGTCGTGTTTTTTTTTTCTTTCAAAACTTATGGTGCCTGGAACCAAGTGTTGCGGTTTTTTTTTTTTTTTGGGGGGGGGGGGGGACACGCTGTACATAGTAGTTATCATGCTTGCCTATAATCCTTCCATACTTTTTTTTTCAACTTAAAGGTGCACCTTCATTGCTCGGCCGGCAATATTAAGTATTATAACCGATGAAAGGCTTATTTTATGAATTTTTATATGTAAACGGGTCAATGTAATGCTACTCACGATTTGGTTACAAGAGCCAAAATTAAAATCGTCTTTCAAGCAACACCAATTCAGCGAAAGTCAATATTATTGACTTGGGCGCTGTGAGGTGGTGACGTCACCGATTGTGTAATCGTCTATGTAAGTATACAAAATCCCATTCACTTGTATCGCTCGCTTCTTCGCTTTCGAAGACTTACCATTGTTTTCTCTAAAATTGCTCAACTAAATCAGAATTATGAGCAATACAAATACAGATAACTATCTGTTGAAGTATCTGGTAGATTTGATTGGCTCTATCCCACAGAGAAGGCGGTTCATGTCGGCATTTTATTACATATGAAATTCCTTGCTTCACAGCATTGCTGCAATGTTAGATAACAAATTGTCACTAGTTAAAGTATACCGCCATGTTAACACTCGCGATGCGCCAAGACTTTACCGGAAAACCCAATAGCAATGGCAACAGTGATTTATTAAAAAAAGTCAATAACCATTATTGTGGAATGTTTCCCGGTCTGAGAAAGTAGATTAAGATATTTTCCGGTACTCCCCCTGATAGCGCCCATACCTCATGCAATTCCATAGTTTTTGACCACCACCCATGCTCCAGGGGCAGGGTCTCCCTCACTAACCTCAAAGGGCAGCTATTTATTTTCATGCTCCAGGACCATGAGTGGTGGTCAAAATCTCACACTTCGTGTTTGTAAAGACAGCGGCCTCTGAGCTCTGCCGCTACTCACGATCATCGTAAGGGATGAGAATGCAAGCTATTTTTTTCCACACATTTCTTGGCCACTTATACTTATTAATACCAGCCGGTAATTAATAACTTACCCATCTACATCGATCACGTACCCCTATTCAAACCAACATTTATCGCTATATTGGCGAAATTCAAAACAGGGAACAGAAGAGGAGCGAATAGCGATTTGGGGTTCCTTTACATTGGAAAGCTATTTGAAGATGCATTGCGCAACAAGCCTTGTGCAATAGCCCTACGTCACACGAATTTGTCAAGGTCAGAGAAGGAAGCTTAAGCGTATTTTTTGGGCGTAAAAAATCCAACGAAATATAGGGTTAGTTTTGGGCTTATAGCGGCCATATTATACGATTATTTTTTTTTTTTTTGGAAAAGATATTTTGGCACCCTGAAGTCATAAGCTTTCCATTGGTATATAGCTTAATATATGCCGTCCGAGCATTGTGGATCACCTTTAATGAGATTCAGAATACAGTGCGGCCGAAGTTATTTCGAGCTTTCCTTAACACCTTTTTCCTTAAGTGCTAGTGTTTGTACTCAGGTGGTGGTAGGGGGGGGGACCCCCCCTAAGGAAACCACTTTCCCGAGGGAATTTTCAAATGAAACTCATACCACCTCTGAGGGGGCATAAGACAAGAAAATGGCAATATAAATGAGTTCCGGTTGATCGTCTGGAATTAGGGGCAAATCATTCATGTTTCGAAATGAGTCAAAATCGCTCAAAAAGTAACATGATGTTTCCGCGACCTTGCTTCCACAGCCTACACAGCAATCATTGTGATGTTGATATCTGCTCTAGAAGGACCATATGACATATAATTAACACAAACATTACCATTTGGTACATTCTGTCTTTTTTGTGGGGGCAGTCGTATTTGCCATAGGTTTGTCTAGAAATGCGCGCAGTCGCTCGATGATGGGATCGCTTCTTTTCAGCACATAAAGGGTTAATTATTTTTTATGATTATGTAATTAATTTTGTTTCCTGCATATTGAACAGCCAAAGCAGAAAAAATATTTCTGGCAACAGGTTTCTAATTTTATTTTTAATTTTAAAATCACACTCCCGTTGGTGCCTAGGGGGTCCAAGGACCCAAGATAATTATTCATAACGGGCGAGAAATTTTAGTAATTTTTATGGAAGAAGCGCATCGGTAAAAGTACACAATTAAAAAAAAATTAGAGTTCCAAAAATATTTTTCACGAGGGAGAAATCGCCGAAAAAAAAAAAAATCTTGCGGTAATATGAACCCCCCCCCCCCGGCACTCTTAAGTGTTAATGCTCTGCTGGTGTCATGGACAATTGTCTTCAACGTCATGTGTTTATTGGAAATATAAATTATTGCCAAACCCTTCGTTAATATTTGTGTTTAATAAAAGTATATTGGGTTCCCAAATTACAATAAAACACCGAATTAACCCTGCTATTAAGGCCTATTGCCAATAAATACCAAACAACATAGGAATAAAACCTGTAAAAGAAGAATAGATCTTAATCAGTTGACTACTAAAAATATGCTTAAGTTCTCGATGAAGCAGAAAAGAAAGAGGTTTGTCTGCTAGATTTACAGTTACGGAGCTGATTGATGGGAACTTTCTTCTCATAAGAGATCAAATCGCTTGTGGATTGGAATGTTTTGTATTTAATTAATAAGTTTTAATCAAATTGGTGAAAAAAATGCAATTTGTACACTGTGTCACTGTGAAAAATATTTTTTTTGTAAAAGGGAAAACCCTTTGTCAAATTTGAGTAAACCTTAACTAAACCCGTGTATGTTTGATTTAACAATGCTTGGGGGGTACGCAACTTTGAGCTTTTAGTCGGCAGAGAAAGGGTTGTTCTCTTTTAATCAACTGAGTAAATATTTATAGTGTTAAAACTAACCTTCGTGTATGTTTGATTAAACAATGCTTGGGGTGTACACGAAACTTTGATCTTTTAGTCGGCAGAGAAAGGGTTGTTCTCATTTAATCAAACATTGAGTAAATAGTTTTATAGGTGTAATTTGTAATTATTTTTAAAATATGGTAGAATATACAACAGTATAGAAGTACACAAACAGGACATTGATAGTTATTCTTCGATATTTTATTTAATACAACAAACAAAAATATGGACTGATTGCATGTTAAATTTGTTAGTCAATGATTTAATTATAGTTGCATATAGTTTAAATGCATATAATGTTCCGAACGAAAAATAATGAATAAGCATTTCTCCATGCTCTAGTTTTAATTTTCATTCTATTCTTTAAGTCAAAGTAAATAATGATAAGTCAATAACCTCCTGACGCGTTGCCCAAGATTTGTGATTTTTCAGTGCATAGTCTTAGCATTAAATTTTGATATCTTAATGTTCAAGTTTTGGGGCATAGACTATTTAACGTATACAATTAGAGAGTTTCTCTTATAAGTTCGCCTCACATCAATTGCTGATTACTGTTGAAAAATGGGCTTATCAGTACTTAACAATTCAAACACTCGCCTCATTATCTTTAGCACGTAAGAAAGAACTGAATGGCAGACGCAGGTAAACGACGACAATGGGGAGCAAATGGCAAAGTTGATTTTACTAATAATAGTAAAACTAACAAAACACTCCTAAAACTTCACATAAAGGCACCGTGTTTTTGTGAGATGCTTTTACAGTTAAAAAGTCATTATGTTTCGCAAGATCTTTCGAACGTATGTACTTAAAAAAATAATGTCTTGAAGTTTGACAACCTTAAAATCACCAGGAAAGTGCTGTACTCTTTGCCGTCACAACGAGTAAGGTATGCCATAATAATTTAAAATAACTTTTTCAAAATGTTTTAAGGGGAAATAGTGTGCCCTATGTAGCAATATACTATACTCTACTCGTAAGAGGTGATCAGGCACGGGAATTCTATGTGACATCTGAAATGTGGCTAGTATTTTTGGGGTTCATAAGATCAATCCGTTTCTTGATATCCCTTCATAAACATAATTTAACTCAACTTTGTAAGTTTGATATTGAAACCTCATCAGCATCTACATCACTGAACTAATCAGCCTTACAGCCTAGCAGAAGTAGGTGCGTTCTGGCCTCAGGACATCCGGCTTATCGATGTTCCTAATACCGCCATCAAACTATAGTAGATTTCAAAATAAGTGAGACCTCATTAAAAGTTTTAGGTATGTCCATTAGTATTCCTCGGTGCGAGACAGGAGCGATCCGGATCGCTCCTGTCCGAAGTTTTCCACGGGTATACAACCAACATCCACACTGTCCAATCACCGTGGGGTTAAGAGAATTATTTTAATGGCCACAGCAAAAAAGGTATGGTACTCATTTACAATGTATGTAATGTAGCTAGTAAAATAAAATGTTGACCTAAAACATTATTTCACATCTTAGGATAGCTTGGATGTTTCGATTGAAGTATCGAATGAAAAAACACCAGCAATATTTCATTAAACGTTGTTATTTGAACATAACGTTCCCTGACATTGCAAAATCCTTCATCCTTACACAGCCCATTGGAGAAAATAATGCATTCTTATATACGATGCCCACATAACACAACTAGGTTTTACTTGGCCATCAAAAATGGGCCAGGCTTGTATTAAGAGATTAGCGCAACAGAGAATTGACATCCCCGCCAACCCATGGCATAAGTGCTTCATAAACAGGTGTCCCTAAAAAATGTGAAAATAATTTTTGGCACTAATGTAAAGCTTTCTATTCACATGTCCCCAGTGAGGCTTAGGCTGAAAAATGTTCCTTTGGTACCCAAAATTGTGCAATTTCTAATTCGTAATAGGAGCAAAATACAAAATTCAGCCTATGTTTTATATTGAAATTAGGAAATGAAAATCACATTTTATTTCACTTTCCAAGGCATTTCTGTAACCAACGACAAGGTAAGAAATCTATTGGGGGTCTATCTATATGAAATCACTACTATATACCCCAATATATGGGTGCCCCCAAATCTCTGGGTTGCCACCTTAACAAACCATCGTAGAACTGAATGCAGCAGGTGCAGTAAGCAGATTCTGTACAGTAATTTGTACAATGGACACAATAATTTTGTAATGGCAACAAAGGGCTAGTCTCTGCATTGCCGGGGATTGAACCCCATATCCAATATCGCCCCTATGAAAATATGGAAGAAGTCCACTTAATTTGAAATCTAGGCTATAGTAATTAAACGGCTCTTTGTGACGAGTCACGCAAACACTGGCAACCTTCGTGTCTTTTTAAAGGACTCACTAATTTACCATTGTTTGTTTGTTGTTGATTATGATTACATTTATTTTATTAAGCGCTGTGATGCTTGGTTTGGCTTGTAAGAGGCTTGTATACAAGTAAAGGTACTGTTAGTACAGTAGAGTGTAGAGTGTAGTTTAATAGTATAATATACAAATACTACAGCCATGAGAAGGTTATCATTAATGAATTTCAAAAAGGTGGGCTTTCAAGTACTCAATGCAAGGTGCCTTTTAGATAAACAAACGAGGTTTCACAACCTGAAGTACAATCACGTCCGTATGTACGTCTCGCTGCGGTTTATACTCGCATGCGCAATATCAAGCCGGATACATTACGGCTTGGATGTTACTATTTTGGATTGGACCCGTACTATTTACGGGAAGTAAATAGTAGCTTACAACGTCTTCAAAAATAGTGAACCTTTTATAGTGAAAGATTCCAAGCACGTGAGAGACGTTAAACCAATGAAACAGTCCAAATAATTATTAACGAAGTCTAGTATAGTATAAGAGTTATACTATTTGTTACACTGCACCGGCAAAATGTTACCATCATATAAAAGACTGGTTATTAGGACGGTATAAATATAATTTAGTACCTTTATTTGTGAATATAGATCAGCATGCCTGCAGTTCTTTGAGCTTGTTCAGCGACAATCATAGTGACGTTAAGATGCTTTCACGATGGTGATGTATACGCGAAACGTGGAATTCGTTTGTTCCATCAAACCATAAACAAAATAATTTTACATTCCAAATACACGTATACACACATGCAGCATGGCATAAAAACTTGCGGAGTAATCTTAACATTTATAACGGCATATTCATTTCTCTTCACTGAATGATGACTTTTCACTGTTAAGTACAAGGTGTTGATACAAATGATTAGCAAAACTTTTAAAGGTTGCTTGTTGCGATCGTTTTGGGACGCCCCCCCCCCCCAGAGTTAACCGGACGTGTATCAATTTTGGATATCAGATGAAGGCCGTATTTTTATCATTGTCATACTGAATTTCATGTTTTCAAATCCTTTCTTTCCCAAGCACAATAATGAAACTACCGTTTTACAGGTCGTTACCATTCAATTCCTAGCGCAGTAGTTAATAGAGGGCGTTGTCTTATGCATTAATCGCGTCTAGCACAAAACAACAAGTTCGTTTCCATGGTACTTGGACTTGATGGCAGTGTATACAAGTGTCACTCTCATATCAAGTAGAGAACACGATAGACCAACATGGAAAGCCAACCTTTAAAGATGGCCACCGCGGCCTTTAATGCCATTTTTATATCCGTTTCTTCAATTGTTTGAATTTCTTCTGAAAATTCTACACAAATTGAATCAAACTCATACATGGGAATCATTCATGGACGGGTTCATGGCCCAGTTATTCAGAAATATTTCCTTCAATATAACCCCGTTAATTACATTTTTGAACAGTATTCTTATAAAACGATAAACCTTAGCGCTAGTGTTAATTAAGCGCCAGAGGAATTTGCCAGCCATATGAGGCAGCAAATTGAGAAAAGGGTATACCTGCCTAATTACGGAAGCTTAAGCCATGACATTTCCGTTTGTTAGTAATTTGTCTTTTGTTTACTCTGTCGCCAAAGCTTAATTTAACACTTTCAGCTGTAAGTTGGCGAAATCACGGCCTCCTTCTAAACAGCTGTCACGGACTTGATCGGGAAAATCAAACTCATTCAAACCGTGGGAAGTATATTTGTGTAACGTTAATTACCATTACAACGACCGTGCTTCTAACTTCATCTTTTTCGCCAAGGGTTGGCTCACAGTAGAGTAGCATTACGTTGGTATTTGTTTCTCAAATATGAGGCTAATTCTGAAATTAAATGTACAAGGGCTTTTTGGAACACCCCCTGTTGAAATCATATTTCAAATTATTTCAGTCTTTCTAAAATGGGGAAGCAAGACCCCTAGTTATTTCTAATAATTTCCAATGATGTGTGGTTCTCTCGTACTCTGTTGCGAGAAATTAACCAAAATGATCAAGTTGACGAACTGACAAAAGATTACATATAAAACCTGCATCAATGTCAATGCACAAGACATCAAACGTCTATAGGATAATGATTATGTACAATTATGAGCTATGAACTAACTTTTTAATGCACGCATCATACACTGCAAACAAACTAGTGCACTAGATCAATTACTGAGGCTTACTTCGTATTTCTTAAATTTTAAAGTAATCTATAAAGCTGAAGAAG
The DNA here is from genome assembly GCA_023653785.1 of Ophioderma brevispina. NCBI lineage: Eukaryota > Metazoa > Echinodermata > Ophiuroidea > Amphilepidida > Ophiodermatidae > Ophioderma > Ophioderma brevispina. Next base: position 91,729 of record JAMKCH010065903.1, read on the forward strand.
AGACAAAAACCCTTCGTGCCTTGAACAATTTTAATAACATAACTTCACATGCACACACAGAAATCAATATCGACTCTCTCTATATCAGGGTCGGGCTGTATAGCTCAGTGTAGAGCACTCGCCAAGCAAGCGGAGAGAGCTGGCGTTCGATTCCCGTCCAATAAAAATAAAAAATCACAAGTTTATTTACGGAGAATATGATTATTGTTACGGCTGTTCTTTATTTTTACGGCTCGTTTGGTAAAGTCCTATTGTTTGTTTAGGATTATCGTTGATTTATGCAATCACTGAAAATGGACTTTTGGTACCTAAAACTTACACAAAATAGGCCCTTGGCAACAAAGTGTATTGTGTTTAAACATAGGTTTTGTGACGTACACCACAACAGTCGCAAAGAAAAACACCGACACTATTTCATAAACTGTTTTATTCTTTAAAACAACTATTTGCCCTCGTCGTGTTGACTTTCTTCTCCCGAATCCATCATTATGACGATTATCGCACAGTTCTAAGATGTTGGTAAATTTCATTACATTTGCAACTGGTTATCGTCTTTTGGAAGCAATTCCTTCTTTCATTGGGATACATTTCAGCAAATCCCTGCCTCACGCTTGATAACTTTTGGAGGGGATATTGTGATATGTTTGTGCTGTGAGCATCAGTGCAGTGTACAGCGTGTAGGCCTAGTCTGATGTGAAATGGTCTTTCATCATGGCTAAATGCACTGGACACCACAAGTTCCATCAATCAATCAATAAATTAAACCACTTGATTGATTGACTAAGGGCTACCTTAATAAATAAAAAAATTTCGGCAGATTGTTTTCCAGCTGCTCACATTAACGGAATTAATACGTTCAACAAAACTCATGATATCTTCAGTTTTGGATCGACACAAATTAAAATTCTCTCTCCTAGAAACCTGAAGAAATGTTCTTTTAGGCTCTTAATATGGATTTTTATCATTTGTTTTCAGTTTTGCCAAGTATAAAAAACGTTCATTTCATCTACTAAAATTGCTGCCAGATTTCCTGTAAACATGCTTTCATCGATATAAATCAAAAATTAAATTTTTGATTTAATTTTAATCCTAAAGTCGACAGCCGGAATTGGGTTTGGTTTTTGGGTGTGGTTGTATTTTTTTATGAGTTATGTAGTGTTTTTTTCCTTTTTTTTTGGGGGGGGGTGTGGGGTGGTGTGTTTGGTGCCAGTCAACACTGAATACGAGCATATATTTTAATTTGTCTATATCATCAATAACTTTGACGCTTTTTACTACTTCTGGCAAAAGAGAATACAAAGTAACGATTGTCATATTGATGGAATGAATTTATACGTGATTGTTTGAGAATTATTTTGATATGAAATAGCCAATTTCATTCCCTCGAAAAATTACGAAAATGCATCTATAAAGAGGTTGTACATAAAACCTGTCAGAATACCTCAGTAAAATTGACCAAACTACAAAGAAACATTACGCTCTCTGTGAACAGTATGCCGGTAAGATTGCTAGAATTAAAATATCAGTTACGTCTTTTTCATACAAAACGTTGACTTAATTTTATGATAAATTCTCTTGAGTATACGTAATATATTCCTTTCATCCTGTGGATTGTTGGCTTAGTGTTATTTGAAGTACGACCCAAGCCACAGAATACTATTTGCAGTAGACAACATATGCTTTTGTTACTTTACCTGAAATTAAATATCATTCTTAATATTTGTTCGTTACTGATATAACTTAAATACTAAATACTCACCCGAATTGTACCCCTCGCTGTGATACAATGACCGATTGTGCCTGTCCCGCATCCATATCGTTACTTTTTACTGTGTATACTGAAGTAGAGTCGATTAACAAACAGCTAATTTTACAAGATGATGCGGATGTGGGGAGATCTCAATTACAACATGGGTAGTGAGCACAAGGCCGAAAGTCTTGAGGATGTTGACCAAAGATAAAATGTACACACAAAATAATGAAACAATAAGAATTGCTTATGGCGATTAAAGTGATTCTACCTCATGACAGTTGATGACATAAAATAATTTCAATTTCAATAAAATTATTTCAAATTCAGTTAGAGTATATATTTAAATAATGGAAAGCATTACAAGAGGAAGTCACATTCATTTTCTTTAAACAAAATATAGAGATGCTGGAAGCAAAACAACCACTAAAAGAGAACTTATTTCTTGAACTGGATGGTATGGCCGATGTTTTAGGTTCTTTGGAGGTCACTTTCAATCTGAAAAATGTCTACTGATAGGACAAAAGTTCATTAGATGGTATATTTTAAAATGAAGAAGGAATTGTTCTCTTTGTATGTGGATACCTTTTCACAAAATTTCACTTTGCGCTCTTAAACACATAGCTACGCTATTCATTTAAGTTAGTGGTCCAGTCATTGAAGGTTTCTTTCTATATGCAGTAAAATATCTGAGCGGAGCCAGTAAAACCGGGAACCAACAAAAATAGTGTATTTGATCATAATTGTACGTCTTACTGATATATTTTTATATACTAATATATACATTGTGTGC
>JAMKCH010065904.1:0-103582 GCA_023653785.1 Ophioderma brevispina
ACGTAAATAGAGTGTACCGTTTCACAAATCAACGTTTTTTTCTCTAATTAATTACTACTCACAGACTCGATAATTATCTGCAATACATTTTGCTTAATGAAGTCAACATGATTGCTTACCATGAACTAATCTCCAATCAAAACCATGTGTTATTTACTATACAACCACATCATGCATATTTCAGTCGCCAGATTGCCTAACCAATGATAGTCTGGCCAAATTGTGTCAAGATTGGTCCATAGTAATATTTGGCAAAGACTGAAACAACCATCGTTAATTTTTAACTTAATCTCCCTCATTTCGGTTTCACATGTCGCTGCATGGTTGAACACTCTACGATACGACCCAGAGGTTTCAAACTAGGCCGATACAACCGGAGGTCTTTGTGCTTGGTGAGACAAGATGTATCCTGTGACTGGCTGTCTATGTCCCAAACAATTTACAACCTCATTCTGACACAATAGGCGCTTTGCTTGGCGCACTTCCATCATGGAAGTTCTTGACTTCTGAACCCGTCTCATCATACAAATGATAGTCTGATTAGTCCAGTATCCAGAGTGCAAATTGTCTGAATCTCCATATATACGCACATCAAGCAATTGAACCCTCGAGCTAAGTAAGGCAGGGGTTCTCAATAGCGCCCGCGGGCCAAACCGTCCCCAACCAATCCATTGATTTTTGGCCCTCTACTTGCTCAATATATATAGGCAACAATGGTAAACATAAGAAAGTCAGATGTAAATTTGGCCTCAAGTAAAGGGAACTTTCAAATATGTTCATCATTCTCGGTCCCTCATCTAATATAATTGAGAACCCCTGAGTGAAAGGGGTACCAGGAATGATACTCAAGCAACTCTTGCACATATTTCCTCGGTAAACTGGTACCAGTGTCCCCCTTTGAAACTACGTCACTTCGATGAGACTGCATGAGCAATCCTAAATGCCATAATTTACTCTTGAATCAAGGAAGACACACGTCTTGGATGAATAATTGCCCCTAATACATATTATAACCTATCCTTTTTACAAGAGGACGACGCATCAAATCTGATATCCTTACTCACCTTGCGACCATCATGGAAATATACACAGAAAATCCCCAAAAATCAGGAAGCCGCTTTGTAATTAAACATCAAAATAGCCCTAAGATCCTTCTTGTCACGCACATTTATCATCTGTGCGACAACTGCAACCGATCTGGCAGCCCTGGAGAGGAAGCCAGCAATAAGACGAAGAAAGTACAAGGGAAGTTGAGTGAGCTGCCTTTTCCACTCTGAGGGAGTTTCTCTCCTTAGACAAACTGCAGGAAATGGTGTTACAGAAAAGGCTGCTTAAGGCAAATTATTTGAATAAGCACTTCTGCATTGAGTAGTAGCAACAATTATTTTTAGAAAATATCTAGAGAGATATTCTATGCCATCTTATGAAGTACTGACTTGGGTATCATCAGCCATGCGAAACATGATCCCAGTCCTTTGCCCCTGTTCATACATGATGTGGCTGAGGAGATGTTCCAAGTTCAGCCAAAATACACTGCAGATATCAAGTATGCTACTATAGTATGTTGACCTCAGGATGCCATTGTCACCTTGACCTCTTTTGATGTTAATTCAATATACCTTATATCACAGGGCAAGTCCATCTTTATATACAACAGAAGCACAGTATGTTTAATACACATGAAACCCAAGTATGAGACAAAGTTACACAAATGGCAGCCCTTGTGGAGAGACCTGCCTTGCACTTTACACCTGAAGCCTTTCTCATTTCTCCATCATGTCTTGACTGGAGGTCAAGACGAGGTCATTGCAGGCCTGATCTGAGACCTTGAAACTGTATGGGCAATTGGTGTTTACATCTTGCTTTTCCACGATGTCCTACGTTGTCACACTGATACTGATATGGGTAGGGGAAGAATGTGGGTACAGAGGAAGGGAGGGAGTGAGAGAGTATGGAGACCAAGCCTATTTTGCAAATGGAATAGCTGACCTACTCCATGTTATTGAGTGGGAATTAAATGAATCTTAAGTAGCAGTTGCCTGTGCTGCCTCAAGTATCCCTCCTGGAACCTCAATTGAACTTCCACCATGGACTGGCAGATTCTTAATGCATTCATTACCTAAAGGCAATCCAAGTTTTGTAAATTTTCTCTTAAGTAATTGCAGATAATTATAAGATTTATACAATGAGAAGAGTCCCGAAAAAGGTGTACCAACCCAGGAACACTTTACTCCATGGTTTTACCCAAACATGTTTTAAGTGCAAGCTTGTGGGTTACATACAGAATGACATAAAATCTTAAGCAGCCCAACCATCAAAAATGTAGTCACACAACACACCTATGCCCAAAACTAGCAGCATCAATATTCACGATGCACAGTCATAGACTGGCCACCTGCCACTCAATATGCAAAACGCTTCCTCTGCTCTATGAAACTTGACGCACTTTTAGCACGTTACTTAATATCACCAGGAGAAAGTACGACAACATTATCCCCAAGAAAGCGCCAACTGCGGACTACACCGACAGTTCGGCAGCAATATGATTTGGCAATTTTATTCAATGAACGGTGACGGATTATTTCATGTGATCGCAGGAAAAGCCTTTAAAATCAGGAGCCTTCTCTAATCATTTCTATTGATTGAAATCAAGTTTGGGGAACAATCTGAGAGATCTTACTTGGCAAAATACAATCCAAGGTTTATCTGGTGCTCCAGGCCTCACAACCTGTACAAGGAATCCCATTTGACTGAGAAAGTCTCGCCTACACACGCGTATTGATTCATTCCCTGAAAACTGAACTTGTGCATTTACGAATCGTCACATTGAGTAACACTATATCCGGCTGCTCTACTATGCTCCGCATCAACTAACAGTTGTTGCTTGTGAAAATTCTGTACCTACTTAGAAATCTCAACAAATTTATAACCGGAGACCCTTGTTAAGAAATATTAGCTTGCTTCAGATACCCAAATTTTTTGACTCTAATATGTATATGCAACATTCCATGTTATATTGCGGAAGCTTTGATAATGTGATGTTTTTTCTCTTAGTTATTTCCAGGCTCGATTTAGAAAAAAAAATTTTACACGCAAAACTCCCTGATATTTCTTCAAAATGGGCTGAAAATACAAAATTTTACCGCACAGGGAAAATTCCTGCATGAACAGAACCAAAGTTACATGCATTGTGCAATGTAAGACCCCTCTAAATCGAGCTCTGGTTGATTTTCTATCTTTAATCAAGCATCCCCACCCTCTAGCACAACAACAGCAGGTTTTTCATGTAACCTACTTATTGCCAACCAGGGTTGGCCGGTAGGGGGTTGGGGGGGGGTTCCCCGCCTGGGAAATACCAGGTTGGTATACCGGTATTTAACCGGTAAATACCAACCAGGCATAGTTTGGCCAAAACGGTAAATACTGGTGAAATACCGGGAAATAACTCAAAATGACACTAATTTTATTTAAAATATCATTTAAAAATGCAACTAATAAACACAGAAAAGCACTTTCATGCCATAAATGACCCAGGAGGGAGGGAGTTGATGGTGTTTTCATTTTATCACTAACTTAGCTATTGGAACTCAAGTCTTTTGATCTGTAGATTCTTGCAATTTCAATTCAATCCATTTTTCAACAATTATTAAACAGTCAAAATGGACTATACATGTAAGTGGCTAAATAGCCACAGAGAGATAATTTTCACTAAATTGGCTCAGGTAAAGAAATTAACTGTGCCAGCAGACATGTTGTTGGACAGGTATGTCTAAAATCACAAGTAGCTTGTTAAGATGCACATAAGAACTGGCTGGATGCAGAACATAAACTTCACTGCATGGCAGCTTTTATTCTAATTCTAATCATTCATATCTTAATTTTATCTAGTTGTAGCTGGGTTCCCCGTTTTTTTCCTATAAGAAACACCCCCTTTTTTGTCACACCCAGGTAGCCTCCTCTGATTATCTAATTATACTATACTTGTTTGATGGTTTTATTATTTTTTACAGTCATCGTGGATTGGGAGTTGAATTTGAATAAACCCTTCAAACATACATGTACCCAGATGATTACCACAACATTTCATAACTGTAAAATATAGTTTATTTGAGGTTAAACCCCCATCAGGTGGTTCAAGTTTGTCTTGCGTCCATAGTAATTATCCCGGCACGACCAGGGTATTATTCCCAGTTTTCCCGGTATTTACTCAGTAATTTTTCCTCCCCTGTAATTTACCAGGTGTTCCCGGTCTTATCCCACTATTCCCACCCTAGGTGGAAATCTAGTATTTCCCCTGTCCCGTGAAATTGCCAACCCTGGTTGCCACTGCCTATGTAACAAACCCATCCAAGGAATAATCCATATGCATTTTTATTAAGAACAATAAAACTTTAATTGTCCTGGATCCAGCCAGTCAAAAATTTTTAACCGTGGCTATGGAAAGGCAAGTAATATCAACATACCTCCTAAAATTAAATGTGAAGATAAATTGTAATCAATTGGGATTTCACATTAAGTTTTGTTTTGTGGTCTCTTCTGCCTAACTAGGATCAAAGACAAGGTTGTGATCACCATCAATCAATCAATGTTGCCTTATAAATTACGCCACATACCTAATTTGATTACATAGTCTCTAAAAAGTATGTTTTTGAAAAAATGGTTTACATTTCTTCCCTGTGGGGTACCACTTACATCAGGCCCTAAAAGTCAATTCCCATTTTAACTTTTTTTCCTGGTGAAATGAGTGTAAGTTTTAATTCTTGCAAAATGGAAATAATGCACCGAAGAAAATTTTCACAAATGAGGGCGAGCAGAACAAACAGCCTTGGGGTTTTGCTTCAATTAATCACATGTTTTTTAAAAACAAAAAATATGTTTTTCATTGCCTACAAACTGGATGAGTATTCTAAAATATTTGGCATCTTGAAAAGTTGCGTGCGGGTATTTCTAGTCTCCAAACATGCGATACGGGCGGGTAACGATAAACTCCAGAATCGACTTCCATGCGCCCAAGGGATTTCATTATGAAACCTTTATTACAGGGTGCAATCTAAATACTACATATGAAGACCTCAACAGTATTTCTACAACCAATTCCCATGTGTAACAAATCTCTACAAGGTCCAAATAATACAAAAATCATAAGTTATCATCTGTAAAGGAATAGCCTCCTTTGCTTATTACCAAATATTAAATGTCTACTAAGTAGGTGATTAGACATCACACACAGAATTTCGATCAGAAATCCAGCCACAAACATTGTGGGCTGCCCCTAAGCTGGCTAAACCCAATGGAGCATACTTGGCAAAACTTTTGACAACACATGCCCTCAGATGAGGTCATGGCCAAAATTGAATTTAGTTAGGTTTGCTGCCAACAAGATTGCACCACATTTCAACACGGCAATATGCAGATTATCTGAGACCCCTGACTTCTCACCTTTCGCATTTCTTGCATTTTCTTGACATAATACAATCTTCTAATGAGCATGATCCTACTTGGTCAAAAAATGTTCTCATTTAATGAATGAAAGAAAAGGGAAAAAGACAGCAATAAAATCCATTAAAATTCCTTTACAATGCACCACAAACAATTTAGTTGAGGAGAGGTAAGATTGACTGCCACTTTCCCTATAGGCATTTTCACAGGTGTGGGTACTTACACATTACTAAGGCCTGAATTATTTGTTAGCTTGTGCACACCAGGGATTTTTGACAAAGTTACTATTTTGGTCAAAAAAATCTGAGCTAAATGCAATCGCAACAACTGTTAGAAACAACAACAACAACAAAATAGACAGTTCAGAATATTTCTCTCCTTTCCCTCTGACATAATATTGCACATGTTCAAAATGCCTATGAAGAAATACACAAGTCTGTGCAAACCAGCCAAAATCGGCAATCACCATGTGTTTTAATCCAGTAATTACCTCATATCACCCAAGTCAGATTTAGCAAATAAAAAATTGTAATAAAATTAAAGAGGAGAATGGTCTAGCACCCTCAAGTTACCACATTCAGCCCACTCCCTTTTGTTTTGTGACTTGACTCAACTAACTGATTTGAATTAACCCTAAGACCACTGAATCTCACAAAATCCCACAGTATTGAGTGAGGAAAAATCCCAGATGTAGCGATTGCATCATCAAATGAAGACACATAGTCGTGGTGTGGTATCCCCGGTCATGGTGGGAAAAAGTGGGGAATCTAGGAAGCTCCTTTCGGGGAAATTTGACCATTTGGAAGGAAATTTTGTCTTTTCAAATAAAGAAATACATAAGAAATGGTGGGAAATCTATGGGAAATGTGACAATCTTCCCGGGAAATATGCATTTTTACCCTGCCCTGTCCCCGGTCATTTGGGCCCCTGGTTCAAGACCAACCGGAATTTGCGACTTTTCTTCGTCCCCTTTTACCTCATTCCTTCACCCCCTCCTGTGGTGTTAGGGTTAATCTTCTTTAGCCATACTAAGATTAAGAAATGAACCAAAACACTGAAGTCCAACATATGGAAAGATGGAGGAGTCAAAAAATGTTGGTTGTGACATATGTATTCTTCTTAATATGAGCTTTATTTTCTACATCTAGTTCTATAGGGGAGGGAAATCTCTACCCAAACATGTTAGATTTAAAGGACTTTTTAATCTTTGGTTTTAAGAAACCAACAAATCTCTTGTGATTGCTCTGTACAAGAACAATGTTGCACGCAACTGATTATTATTCATATCCTATGAAATCTGCATCTCCCATTTAATTTCACTGTTTTTTATGGTGCATTGAAATGACGAAGCATCAAAGGTCAATAAAAATGACAGCTTTTCCAAAACATTTTATGGTTTGGAAGCACGCATTTCATTTTAATGGCTGAAAGTGATCATGGCTAGCGGCATACATCTGTGATAGAATCCAGCTTCCAAGTGCTTTCATATTATAAACAATTTACCGCACAAAAAATATGAAGCAAACACTAAACATTTAAGACAATAAAAATTTACACCCTTGGCCTTTCAAGCAAGCTAGTCATTTTGTAATGAATGTAATATTCACTGTAGCCACTTCAAATACAAATATACACCTAAATTTATATCCACAACAAAACAAATTAAGCCTATTATAATACAACATGGAACTGTAGCAGAAAATTATAATTCATAATCCATAATAACACACAGCAGCACACCCCATGCACAACACCAGTTTTTAAGCTCTACATATGGGGTGCGTACCCCGTGGCTACATGTATGCCTGTATGTATGCGCCACTTCCCTGGCGTTCGGTTTGCCGTGCGACTTCCCTCACCCTTATTTGATTATGATCCTGCGAGAGCAGACCTTTGTGATGAATGCATGCTTAGTGCATGCCTAGTGACCCATTGTTAACGATGCCCTAATTATTCCATACCCCTGGGTTATAGATGTGTTCATTTGGGTGAACATTGTGCAGATAATATATGCAGACAGAGATTTGTGAACGTCAAGATACATGAATGACTGCATACATTTGTTGTACTGCAAAGTGCTAGACATTTGATTCCTCAGGTAAAGGCAATCAATTTACGATTATACAATCATAGTGGTGATGAAAGGTTTGTAATTCCTTCAAGAAGTAATGAATTGATGACTTTTTTAATGACAAAGCTGTTTTAGTGACACCATAAATGTTAAAATAAAGCAAGGACTCGCCTGCCCCATAACTACCCATGCTAGACTTCGGACTCTAAAACCGCTCCCAAGACAGCTTCTGAAGCCCTTTAAAACCCAGACATGAGAATCCACTTGACAAAAAGCCTGAAAATGGTGTGAAAATGACCAATATAGCCCTAAACCGGACTGAAAATACAAAATTTCGCATGAATAACATAAAAGCCTGAAAATTCTCACGCATGAAAACCATCAAGCAGTTTTGATGTTTGGTAGACGGTGCACATATCTGCCCTTTTTACAATCAACTTCCCCTTCTATCCCCCTCCCATACTGGTATTAATTCATTCTGTACCCCTCCCAAACATAGCAATTGAGCTTAAAATTTAACCATTTAGTGGAAACAAACTCTATGACCCACACTTAATAATATCAACCCATATAGTGGAAACAAGTTCTCTGACCCAAACTTGATTCCTGGACTAAAATCAAATATGATCTGAAAGTTAAAGTGCTCTCCCACAGAATGTGAGTGCACTTGAGATTATTAAAAATTGCTGAAATCACTACAATCAGTTCAAATTAGCTTAGCTCAGTTGAACATCCCAAGGCAGACATTCCACTAAATGTACCGCCGCAAAAATACTTTGCTCCGATCTGATATTCATGCTTGTCAGTGCTCATTTATAGGATTCAATCGAATACGGCACACGACTTGGGTGCAAGGTCTCGTCGCAAAGTATGTCAGGTAGACAGGAAGCTTGGCAAGAGCAGAATCACATTTTCAAGCAAATCAAATGCTAATTTCTAAACTGACACGTTTTAGTGTATGTCCTTGAATGTGACGACACTGAGTGGAACGGGGAAATAACAAGGTGACAATGGTTAGACTGCATTCAGACAAGGGCCGTTTCCTTTGGCTAGTGCTTCTTGAGAAAATTCCATTGTACAAACCCATCGTAATAAAATATAGGAGTGACACAATTACACTTGCTTCCTCTTTCTTCATTAATTTTTTGCAATAATTGTTTCATTATATTCTGTACACTTATTTAAAAATTCATACCATATACTTGCATCATGAACAAACATGCTCACCAAAGTTTATCATGTTTGTGCACTCAAGTTTGGATAACAATGTGCCTCAGGGGTCAGTATGTGGACCCAATTTTATACTCGATGTTTTTCAAGGAACTGTGATCCATATTTACACCACCAGCCTGAAAAAGGTGGGGGGACAAGTGCCATTTGAGTATAATGATCATAATTCTGCTTGAGAAAATTATGACAGTCTTTCACTTTCTAAAACTGATATTGTACTAAAAGGATCACTGAGACCTCAGGCTGAATCTCAATTTTGCTGCACATTCCCACTACCATTTAATTAGTCCAATTTGCCTACCTTGAACTTTCTCACTTCCAATAGTTCAATACGTGGATCCCGGGATTCCTACCGGAAATCATTTGTTTAATAAACACGACTCCTATCCCGCAATGCACCAACGATGTACGAGTAGATGGTGTTTTGTGTCATACGGTCATTTTTCTGTCATAACTGCAAAAACCGTTTGCTGTACATAAATTTTACCAGTAACAAGTACTCTTTGATTGCCTTGTAATTTTTGCGCCACAAAATGTGCGCATAGTTTAAAGGAGGCGCACTAAACCGCGAGCGTGCATGGAGTGATGCATATCTACACGTACATCGTTGGTGCATTGTGGGATAGGAATTTTGGTAAAAAATGATTTCCGGTAGGAAACCCAGGATCCATGTATTACAAATTATCCAAAGCTAATTGTATTGAGCTACTGAGACCAGCATTATATATACTTATAGACCAAGAAAAAGGTTTGAAGTCTTTTTTTCCTCTCTGGTTTTGTTATGCTTATCTGACTATTATTACTGAATTGTAATTACTAGCAATGAAATAGGAACATTTTTTTATCATCTACTAAACTAACTTCAAATGTTACATTCGTAATTGCCTTGAACTCACTACTGGTACATTAAATTTTATCGTGACATTAAAGTAAGTGTCACAAAAGAACATACCGCAATAATAAAATTGACTTATTTATATAATAGTGAACTTGTGTAACATCGCCTTATACCATTTTAGAGCAAGGATCTAAGTGAGAATTATCTCCAGATGGGTTGAGCGACTTCTTTTTGTACCCTAAGAGGGAAAATACAAGGTAGATGACCTCTAGCCAGAATCTCCATCCTTATTCATTGATCAATCTTCCAACAGATTTGAAGTTAGATTTTGGATTTCCCCTTTAATTTTTGCCAAGTTTTTGCTACTATGTGGGGCATTTTACCCTCATCTTTTTTCGCCATATGAACAGTCCCTTCCCTTCTCCTGACTTACACAATCAAATCAACCTGCCTAAAGTGCCTATCCTTTGAAATGATTTGTCTCTAATTTTGAAAGGCCAGAAGAAAATAAGAACGCTCTGCATAGCCAAATCTGTAATTCGGATAGGGCAACTCACGACACCCTAAGGCTTTACTGGGACATTTTAAACAAAATGCTCTATGGGTGTGCCCACATTTTCCCTTTAATTTTCCATTTCATTTTGGTCGATTCAGTTGCAATCCTACAAGTTCATTCATGCACTGTCAGTTCGAATGCAATCACTGGCAGTACTCACAAAACTGCCACTTTTCTGTTCTATTCTTTATCGAACACACTATACAGCACCCAATAAAAACAATGTGCCAGACCATCGATCCCACATACTGTCTGCCAAAACTATGACAGCTATTTCTTTCTTTCTTTTTTCCCCCTTTCTCTTTCTCTCCTCCCAGCTTTCATCACAGCCACCCTTGTAACTTGCCATCTCCTGCACCTGCTCAACTATCCCTCGTCTTTCTTTTCCGCTCAGGAACAAATTCTGAAACCTGATCGGTGTGCAGCTATCACTGCAATCGCAACCCCCTAAGCCATGTGGAATATGTCTTCACCAGAGAGAGAGACGGAGAGAGCCAAGAACCACAAAACGACTTGATGCCTGCCTGCCCTGCCTGTGCTCACATCCCAACACATACACCACCCTAAGCAAAATACCTCATGTATATAAAATGCAGCTCCTGGAAAAGAGATGACAGTTGGTAGAATTTCGGAGCTGCTTTCTTCTGGGTTGTACCCAAGCAATAGCGCAATGACCCGGCCTACTTTTGGAGGTTCTAGTCTCTGAACATGGTGCCTGTTTTTTTTTAACTTGGCATTTAAGATTATGACCTGGTTCTGTTAGTGTTAGCCTACAATCACATTACAGTCTTCAGGCAAATGCATTATCAAACTGCCAACCTCCTTGTACCACCGAGCTATGACGACAGAGGATGGTGCTGGAAAAATAAGACATTTGTTTTTATACCGTCAAAATATTACTATTGTGGTTGCGCAGAGTTTCAATGGGAAGGTATCCTCTGCTTTTACATTATTATTTTATCCACTAGTTTGCAAGGCTGTTTTTTGTCTACTGAAGACAAGCTATTACACCAATGTTAGCTGAAGACAGGTGTAAAATATTACCAGAGATGTCTTTACAAAAACGTGCATAATTTATGGCGGTAGTGAACAGCAAACACAACATACATAGAGTTTCATTCAAATGTAGGCCAACTCATGACATCCAAAATTCTCATAAATTTTGTGTTCTGATGAAAATTATGAGAAAACTCCTGCAGGAAAAAAAATGGAGGGAAGAAGGGGAAGAAAAAAAATCAGCCGGCCTCCTGTGTAGACTATATTATAGCTGACTCAGTGTGAAGCCGTAGCTGTAATTTTTCCAGAGGCATGTTTTCTGTAACAAAAACGAGGACAATTTTTATGCTTTTTTCCTTTTTGTTAATCAGTTCTTGGTTTAAGTCTAGTTAAAGGGCATTCACATCCTATGGCAGAAATTACTAAATAATAATATAGTTCAACAGAGTACAGTCCCTGATCAGAAAAGCTATGTTTACTGGTGAGCCGCCAACTTGACCGAGACATGATCAATATCGGATGGCGGAATGGAGCATGACATAAATAACTTCATTAAATTTGCATAGACTTATTGCCTATCGGCGGGCGGGCTGCCCAATATTGGCGCACATATCCTGTTCTAAATAAGTCAAGTGCAAAAAATTAGTCGACTCTGAAAAACCTAATTTTCAGTTATTTCCCCGCATTCTAGAACAAGAATGACTCACATTGGATATTAGATTATTCATACATTTAAAAAATAATAATTGTGACAGTTGACACGTACATAGCATTAAAGTCGGTAAAACTAACACAGATTGCTTGTCAGAAACACTGCCCTTCAAAATTTCTGTTGAAAAATTCATTTCAATTTTACTTAATCTCTAATGCAGAATAACAGTTCTAAGAAATGAGTAAAAAAGAAGAGGAAGGAGATGTCTTGATCAATTCTAGCAAATCATATTTCTTGTCAAATGAGGCAACTATAAATATTAATGATACTGGAGATCACTCATGACTTTGTAATACTGAAGACTATTAAAAGGTACCACATTCACAATTTAATAGTGTCAACCTTTCTAACCCCCAAAACAAAACACATACACATGCATGAACGTATGTACAAACAATTGCATGTATACACAAGCTGCTGTGTAGCTTATAACAAGTCAAAAAATTTTAAAACGATCTTGCTCCCTCTTTCTTCTAGCGTCGTCACACCAAATTCCTAACAGCTTTTGAAGGAATATTACAAGAAACCAATCATGAGTGGAGATCAAGTTCTCCATCAGATGTTAAAATTATCCTAACACTGTCACCCTGACAACCTTTACATGATTAGCAGAAATTTAGAGGCGCCATTTTAAAAACAATTATACATGTTGGGTCCCTTTAATTGATTTGCACCAGCATAAGTTTTCTGAAATACTTGTTATTTAATTCTTAAATACACACTATATCACATAATAACATGCATTTTGTACATTCCTCCCACAAAATAGCACTGTAAAGCATCTGCCCTACAATTAGACCTAACTGAGGATACAAATTTCTCTCAGTAAAGTTTAGTTTTACAATAGCTCAATAAAGTGTTAAATTCATACAAGGATTTCCGCACACTGTTTCGATTCTTGGAGACCATGCTGCTGGTGTCTAATAATTCAATGGCTTCAAATTTCTATATTTTGTAAAAATTTGGTTTTTGAATTCCAATTTTAATCCATGCATTTGGACGGCCTGGATCACATTACAATACATAAAACCCCAATTTTTTAAACTTCACATTTTTAAAAACTTGGTCATACCGTAATTTTATTTCTAGTTTCTACTATGCCCAGGTCTCTCTGAAGGATTACCAATGATTACAATCATGTCAAATTTGCACATCCGTTGTACATTCTGTTATTTTGGGTGTTTATTTTATTAAGAATCATGAGTAGCTTAGTTCAATCAGCACCCAGCTCACAGGAAGTATTCTATAATATTTTAAGTGTTGTTTTAAGGGCCAACCTTCCGAATCCTTCACCTCTGAATTTTGTAAATTGCATCAATAAGGGTATAATTATTCATTAAATGGTCAATATTGTAAGCATCACAAGCCATTGACTGCAAGGCTCCAAACCGCACTTTATCGACACTCTCTTGTTATATAGGTTTTGCGGCCTCCCATATAATTGGTCCTATATACTTTAACCCTTTTTTGATTAATTTCTATACAAACAGAAAGTATATTGTGATATGTCATGCCCTCAACACTGATTTAATGTATGAATATCACTGCTAATTTGTAAAATATTCTTTTTCTTTATCTTAAGGGTTTAATATTTCATGAACAATCAAATAGGTACATCCCACTAAAAGCTCTATCACGTACCGAACAGACTCCTCCTCAAGTGTCAGAGGACCGCTTAAAATGCCTGCATCGGGATTTTTATTTTTAAAACGATGCTGCAACTGCCGCCGCTCTCAAAATTTGCAATATCTTACAAGCGTTGGCCAGCCCCCCCGGCTCCCCCCTCCCCCCCGCCCCCCCCCCCGCCAAAGAAGCTGGATTTTTATATTGCGGCAACGTTGGCTGCTGCACATATCGATGGCAGGTAACATGCCCTTGGGAGACGCGAGTTGACAAATACTGTCAGCAGACGACTCACGAACCAACCTATTGCACCGCCTCGAACGCCTCGTGCCCTATTCTCTAGGACAACTACATCATAATAATAATACATATTCCTCCCAACAAAAGGCCTATTGATAAACAAAAAATGGTATTTATTGCATGAGTTTTTATGATTTTATTGGGAGGTAAATCCATATATGCTGGGTTTTCAAATGATCTGCAGGCAATGAAGATATGTGATGCATATAGCTAGCATGCTGCCAAGCTAATTTCACAGAGGAAAAAAAGTGCAACTAACACGTTAAAATATCATAACGCGGCGACAACGTTTGATGGATCAACCGTGGGGACGACGTGGGGTGTCTGCATGTGCAGCCGACCAAAGTGAAGATGGCGATAAGATAGAGAAGATGAATGTTGATAAGATAGAGAAGATGAAGACTGAGTTAGCTCTAGTTAGCAAAACCATTCAAGGAGGCTCTTCTCTCCATGTGAGCAACCATCCATAATTTTGATTCCACACCACTCTTCCTCCATATTTCGTGTTCCACTTTTGTCTACATATGATGACGACAAAAC
Source organism: Ophioderma brevispina (assembly GCA_023653785.1). Lineage (NCBI taxonomy): Eukaryota > Metazoa > Echinodermata > Ophiuroidea > Amphilepidida > Ophiodermatidae > Ophioderma > Ophioderma brevispina. The sequence continues at coordinate 14,306 of JAMKCH010065904.1, forward strand.
ACAATCCGACAATTTACAACAGAAGTCTGATTTCTACCCCATCTTCTGCCCACGAAGGAGACACCTGGACTACTCGACAATATGAGCTCGTTCAACAACACTGTCCTTTAGCAACCTTCACTGAAGTGTTATTTAAGTCACATCCTGTTCCTTTACTACTACAGGGAAAAAACCTGGCCCATGCTACCGAAGATTAAAAATTTTGCACTGAGTAACTTTTAAAATTTTTAAAAAAAAAAAAAAAATGTTTTTATGTTCTCCTATTAATGAATCCAAATTTTATGGCAAAAAGTCTTTGGAAAAGTGGTTATCCATTCAGGGGAGAATTTTTGTGTAAAAACACAAAGATTGCTTTTAGACCGATCGGTACAATCGACTTTCATTTTTCCACCTGTTAAGTGTTGTGTTGATGTACCCCATCAATGACCAGAGTTTTTGTAGAAAAGTCCAATGGCAAAGTGGGATTTTCAGGGGGGTCCCCATGATCCCCCCATACCCCACAAAGTGCACAAGACCATATATGCTTATGTTAATTCCTAGCAACACGTTTCAAAAATTTGCTACGTTCCTAACTCTTGTTATTGATTTACTGGGAAAAGGGTTATATCTTTTTAAATAGCTCAATTTTCTGCACTACCATTCTTGTATATCTGAAAGCTTTAATTTCTACATTCCACATATCAGGATTCAAGAAAGCTTTTAGCTCAATTCACGGTACAGATTTAGTGTCGCTATATTTTATTTACAATCCACATGCAATGACACCATTTGGCACTAGTTTTGAAAGACGCCTTAAATGAATACAATCCACGACCCATCATGTAATAGCCTATATACTTGGTTTAAAAAATCACTGGTTCCAGAAAGGATAAGTATACTTCCACTTGAAATTTGTTCCAGTTGTAGTTTGCCTAAGGTTTGTGCACAAAAATCTGCATGAAGAATCTACACCTGTAAACTGAAAATGTCTTTAATTGGAAAAATCCATCTTTGATTTAAATACCCCATACAATGAGGAATTAAACTTTTTGTTGTCATCCCTGATTCAAGACCCTGAAGAAAAACTACTGATTCAAGACCCAAATCCATATACAAAAGAAGTCAATCAAGATTGAATTCAAGATGATTCAACCCCAAGCTGTTTATCTTGGTGAGGGCTTAAGATTGTCACAGAGTTACTTTGCCCGGGTGCACTCATATAATAGGCATTATTGTATGCAGCTTATAGAAATATTTGTAATATCATTGATTTAGGTCTTGAATTCATTGGTAGTATTTGCTTCATGGTCTGAATTCATGGACGCAACAAAATTTAATTCCTCATTGTACGGGGTATTTAAATTCAAGATGATTTTTCTCCATTCAAGACAGTTTTCAGTTACAGTGTACATGCATTCATACATGTTTTTACTTTTAAGAATTTTAGTGTTTTTTTGGAATCATGATTACTTAGCTCAGTTCAATCACTACTCCCCTCACAGAAGTATATTCTATAATAATATTTTTTAATAGCACCCACCAGAGTTGCCATAATATTAACCTGTGACCTATAAATAACAAATGTTTATTTTAACACTCTCAGATAAGTTTGAGTGTACTTTAATTGTGGTTTTGAAAAAGAGAAATTGGTTGGGGTGAAGGTGCGCAACAGGTAAAAAATCACAAGTTGCATTTCCATTTTCCCTTTGTTTTTTGAATACCAAAGTGTGGGCTGTTTCTAGTTCTACACATCAATCATCCTTTGTGCAAGTGTTTCTAACCATGTCATCCCTGTGATTTGTTTGAGGAAACTCCTATAATTCATTGAATGAAGATCTCACATAGCAGGATGTACAAAGCTCTATGGATTCACTCCTGATGACATAGCATGCATTCACATTGGCCCTGTCATTAGTGGGCGGGTGATGTAAAGCAGTAAGTTACGCTCCGCCTTTTGAGCTAAAACTATTAACGGTCATTCATTTTTACAAAAATATTTAAGACCTGTGATTAGTGCTTTTCAAGTTATTTTGCCTCAAATGCATCTGAGGTTTCCAGTTACGAATTTTGTGTACTTCTGTCCATCGTGGTGTTATAACTTAATGTGTATTTTTATCCTAGGCACCTCATTTTTTGTTTATGGCTCATATGCACGAGAAAAGACAGAAAATACAAATTAACAGTTTTTTCCAAGTACATCGAATTTTTCATGTAAGATTAGGCTCACATACTATACTTAGCCAACAGTTTAGATGATATAATATGTCAACTTTTTTTAGGGCAAGTCGGAGGACGATGCCTGGGATCACTTTAAGACTGTTATACCCCAACATTGAACTAAGAGCTGAAGACTTCCAGTGATTTGGACATTCCTCAAACATCCTTGTACCAAGATTTCCTCTGGTTCTTTCTCCCAAGAGCCAAAGAGCGCCACAATTCCACCCCCCCCCCCCCAAAATCATGTTATCAAGTAATTTGCAGAGAGGAAACTCTTGTATTCAATTTGAAAGAAGAAATTAAAGAGCAAGTACATGTCAAAGCTCCATGGACAGAGTCAGTCATGATGACAGATAACTACAACGGATGCTCAACTCCCAATGGGTGATTTGGTAACATTATGTAATTTATAATTCATTTGGAACTCCTTTTCAAGTGTGAGAAAGTATGACAAATCTATCCAGGAATGTTTTCACCTAAAAAAAGAATGTCATTTAATATTTGGCCTACAACCCTGGGGTAAGGTTTGTGTAATTTGATTTGTATTTATGGATGAGGTAAAATAGTGTCATGCATGTCTCAAAACATGATTTGGTACATATTCAGGATCTTGTCCCTATTTAATCAAGTTTTCAGAAAAAATGCAATTAATACATCGAGTAGATTGGTGCTTGACCTAGGACTGAAATAACTAACTGTATAATGACAGCAAATATTTGGCTTGGAATAAAAAAAATTAGAAATCGTGAGATTGGCTCCCTATCTCTGTCACGCTAAGATGAGTCCCTGGAAGTGCCTTGTTGAAGAGACACTGAACCTCTGTAGTATTTGTACGGACATGTGTAGTGAATGTAGAAGGTAATTTGCGCAGAGCCAATTTCATAGAAATTGCTAGGAATTATACATACAAGCAGAGTAGGTGGGTGGGTGGGTGTGAGGGTGGGTATGTGGGTCAAGCATGCTCAAGCTATTCAAATATCTTGTACACCACCACCGTCAGTTTTTGTTGGCCTGAAAGGTCAGTCTTCAGTTCAGCATTTAGTGAAATCAACACAGGTGTTGTGTATTGGTAATATTGCACTGGTCATGTGTGGACAAGTTATGCTTGGTCAATCACTCATGTATTCCTATAACCATATTTAACCATGCCTGACCATTGGGACTGACAATGTAAAATTTCCTGGCAGTACTAAAAGACTTCCACCAAGCTTCCAATGTATAGGCCTTGCCCACTGCCCAGGAGGTAACCCAATAAACTGGTCGAGAACACTTTCATTCCCCCTCTCCTCCCCTCCCCCCTAGCTGACCCAGCTCTTGCCCTCCCCCTCCCTCCAGTGGAGCATCAATGGTATGCCCAAACCTACAAGGCAATTTACAAGGTTTATTTCCACACTTCTGAACAATTTCAGCAAAGTGATTTTAAAATGCCTTAAAATATTATGGACGATTAATTTGAATGCACCTGCACCGGGCTAATGCATTTAAATTTATGGGTTCCTATTTTATACGACTGTAAAAGGGATAAAGTGGCTATTTCTTTTTTCATTATTTCAAGTCAATTCATTAGTGCAAAGGTCCTGCCAGCCCACCCGCCCATCGCAAAGATCAGCTACGATGTTTTTTTTTTCAGATTTTCAATATGGCTTTCAAAAAGTTTGACATTTGTTATCAGGGTTTCTGAGTGACCCAAAAGGTGAAAGGTCATCCAGAGCTGAGGTCAATGTGTAGAAATGCCCTATGACCACCAAATTTGGTCAAAAGGACCACTGACCTGAGCACACAACATTAAGCAAACAAAAGAATTCTACATTTCACGTACAATTACACACAAATGCATAGCATCTATCCGAGTCAAAGTTGTGCCCTGGGTGGACAATCTTGTTGGATTTTAGGGGCGAACCCTTTTGAAAACTGTTAGAAACATACCAAGCTCTAAAGTACAAAAAAATCAGATGATGGAATGTATGAATTTTCATTATTAACCCTACAAAAATGAAATGGTCAATATCACTAAAAAGGTCAGATCTGCAGTACGAGTTGGAAAATATCCTGATTACTTTCTTCAGCTTCAGAAAAAACAGGGACAGCAGCTGTCCCTAGTAATAGATCGTCCGATTATAATGTGGTCAAAGAATAAGTGTAGAGCAATATAATAACCCTAAGTGAACTCTGAATGACCTTTGACCTCAACATTAGTTGCCACCACAGATTACTATATATTATAACACTAGATGGCGAATGCCAGCTCAAAAGCCGTTACTATCTTTTGCCGCAGTGCGTACTTATTTCCATAGCGTGGTGTACAAATTATTCATATATTCACGCATTTGCATAGAACGATGTACCGTTTCCAGGTCAACAGGTTACCGCGCATGCGCGTGCGAGTTTCGAATGGATGACCGTAATGAATATTTCGGCATCTCCCTTTATTAATATCTATGGTTGCCCCACATAAGCCCCCCCCCTTGTCTCAATGTATAAGCATACCAAGTATGAACTTAATCCATCACTGTGGCAGAAAGTCGGATTAGATTTTCAAAGAATGTCCCTTTAATCGGCCCACATAACCTTTCACCCCATTTGGACTACACCTCATATTTCTAAATCTAGCTCTGAGCTAGTGCAGGGGCAGGACAAAAATGGAAGGAAATCTTTGGGAAATGTGACCTCTTCCCAGGAATTTTTTTCCCAGCCCGGCAGAAAACCTAAAAAGGTAATGAAACTTTTTGACCAAAAAGAAATGTGGATGCTCAGTGCAGATCAGAAATAGGAGTTCAATGGCCATAAAGCAAATCCTACCGAACAAATTAAAGAGTTAACAATTTCGTAAAATTGTATCTCTTTTTGGATCTTTTAGAAAGATAATGAAACCTTTGGCCAAAAAGAAATATGGGTGCTCAGTGCAGGTCAGAAATAGGAGTTTACAGATTGACTTAAGTTCAATGGCCATAAAGTGAATCCTACCTTGAAACAAATTAACCATTTTGAATCTCTTGTATTTTTTTTCTTGACGGGTGGTACACACATACCCTTGCTTTGGGTCATGCTTCCTGAAAATGTCTTTGACAATGAAATTCATTCAATAAGAATCAGCTCGATAGTCACAACCTTATGAACGAAAAACATTAGATGGCAAATTCTTCCATTCGAAAAGTATGGTCAATACATCAACATTACCCAGTGCAGCTATCACCATGTACCAATGTTGTAGTTAAACCTTTCTTGCACGAAACAAACATTAATGTACCCAGTTAGGTACAGAGAAATGTTAATCTGAAATCAAGAACCAAATTTTAACCTTTACTTTGAATAAGCCAAAAGAGAAAGATAACTTCCACCTTATGCTGTTTGTATGCAAGTAGGACAAAAATTCCCATCTGAAGAACGAAACCCCACACTGCACTCCAAGCGACTTTAGCTTTAAATCCTTGCCACTGACGGCCTCTGTGTCCCACTTTCTGTCTCGATTCATCAGCAGCCAGTAATTTGGCTAATTAAGGGATACAGCCACGGACTACTCATGCGAAGGAAGCGCTCTTAATCCACCCTACAGCCACTGTACGTATACATACGACTGGCATGACGTCACTGGACTTCCTAGCAGTTCAGCTGGTGATATATTGCGTTGGAGCTTGAACCGGTAGCGTACATAAAAGCATTAAGCATACATATTCTTTCAATCATTCTAAATTTTGACTCTGACTTGGCTAAAACACTTTCGTACAGTATGTACAATATACACTAGATGAACAGCACCATTTTTTACAAAATGATATCCAGTACGTCACAAATAATGAGTAAGAGAATTTAAAGCCAAACCTCCATTTTCTAAAATGACTTTTTGTATCATGTTTACAAAATGATCACAATAGGAAATATAATGTAACATTTCATTAATTGTTTCAGTACCAACATATTTCAGTGTGTATGAGTGTGTGTATGTATGCACATGCATAGGAGTGTGTGTGTGTTTGTGCATGTATGTGCGATTCTTAAAAGGTACATGTAAGACCAAACTTTGATACAATTGCACATAGACCATTCAAATACAGATTCAAAAAATTTTGCTAAGGATGTGGGGGGGGGGTGATTTTTTAGCATGCTGTGAGAGCAACGGTTGGCAAGCCACTTAAAAACTGCCCCTTTCCCAGTTCAGATACACCCTGTACCTAGTTTTGGCTACCCCACATTACTGCGCCAAAATTTATGCTTTTGCAACGCTTCTGATTTGATCAATGTTATACAATATTCTAAAATCTCTCCACAAAGAGGCACAAATTGGCATACAAAAAAGCTGTATATTGTACTGTGAACATAAACCGTCCCCACCATCCATAATAAAACATTGGGATTGCATTCTGGATAGAGTTACAACGTTCAACTTACAATAGATGAATAATACTGTAATTTTATACTTGGTAACTTTTTTTGGTACATTGTATTATCTGGTCAGCAGGGATACATGTGTGCCAATAGATCATTCCAATTATGGCTTGTAAACATGTGTAGAGAACATCTAGTGCAATGATTGGGATGAACTTGACACACTCAAGGTTTCTCCGGTTGGAAAAAATGCACAGGCTTGTCAGAGCTTACTTAGAGAATAAAGGTATGATTTTGGGAACCGGTACTCTCTTTACAACGAATTGAACCCAAGGCGATACCATTATTTTAAGTGGAAGAACGAGGCCGGAGGCCGAGTTCTTCCACGTAAAAATAATGGTGTCGCCAGGTTCAATTCGTCGTAAAGAGAGTACCGGTTCCCAAAATCATACCTTTATTCTCATTCTTAAACAGCTTTAACATTTGAGGTCACCTTTAACCCAATTTCGCGATGCTTTACGGCTTAAATACAACAAGAAAGGACTGCCACCACCCAGTGACAACAATCGAACAACCCGTTGAACGCAACGATCATACGCAACGAGACGCAACGTTGGCAGGCGCGCGCGAACGTAGCAAAACACGGTATGACGCAAGCGCTTCAACCTAAAAATAACTCCAATACGCAGCGCGTACTACCTGGGTTCAATTAAACTAATTTAACCCGGGCATCAGCCAATGAAATTGCTCACATTTTCACAGCTGTTTAAGAATATAATGTTCCTGGGTCAAGCAAACAGGACTAAATTTTGGGTCATTTGCATCTAGCTCTTATACCTCCACAATTCTCCAGTATTTTTCTATACAATTACCCTTTTTCTGTAGTTAATGGTGGTTATTTTGTGTACGGTTCCTGGAACTTACATCATTAATGATGGCTCTGATGTGCAAACTATAATGAGACAAATATGGTCAGAGGTGAATCCTTTACAAGGTTATACACAAAATATAATCACTTTTCCTGACTAACTTTATGATCACACACAATGTATATACATTGACTTCACTTCATAAAATCAAAAATCTAGAACAATGGGAAAACACATTGCAATTTGATTAATGACATGTACACTCGACTCTTGTCAATCTATTTTGAAATAGCAAGACAATACCATTTTTATTCTTATGGATGGGAAACCCTTCACATCCGGTGGGACACAGATGCATTTTTCAGAGGCATTAAAGGGAAGGGGACTTTGTGATACATAGGGGTACAGTATGGGGTACATCACATGCGCATAAGAGGCCCTAAATGGAATCAATATGGTTCTGTTTTCATGTGATGTAGGCCTACACGTCATAAGACGACATGCATGTAGAATGTGTTGTATTCATTCTAATAAGCCCCCAGTGTGCTTAAAGGTGCATTTTGTGATCCGAGCACCATTATTTTTGTTCATGAAAAAGGTTAGGCCTAATCCGAAATTTCAGCTGATTCTGACGGTCGGTTTTGATGTTTTGCACAAATGCTTGTATCACGCTAAAATACAAAATCATAAATTTCTTCTAAAGTAGATCAATGTAAGATTAGGCACACATTCCATACATGTACCTAGCCAACAATTCTGAAGAAATAAAAATCTAATTTTTAGGCAAAGTTGGGAGACAGGACTATAGGACTATGGATCCTGAAATGCCCCTTTGGATCGGCAATTATTTCTCTAAATTTCAAGTCAAATTCTTTCCACATTAGGCTGACTTTATGGTTAAAAATTTCAATTATAATGCTGAAACACCATTATATACATTTTAATATCAGCAAGTGAAATAAAAACTAACTGGATGATAAATTCAGAAAGCTTTTGTCTAAAATGTATTGGTAGGGCACTTATTAGGATGATGGCACCTAAAATCGGGAACAATACGGTATATGTACTGCCAGCAACAATACATTCGGAGTTGTCAAAAGCTGGTTTTATCCTGAAGCTGTGGCCAAAAAGCCATATGATCTGTTTAGCACTGGCCCAAAAGCCAGACACTGGGGCACCAGCCACAATACTACTATCGGGTAGAAAATTCTCTGAACGAGTAGTGATTTTTGTATTGATTTATTGAATTTTTCCCCTGAGGGAAAATTTCATTGTGCTTATTCAATTGATATCACTGATTGTTAAATTAAGTCAAATAAAAAAAAAAAAACATTTCAATCACAATTTTTTAAACATTCAATCATGATCAATTCAACTCAATGAACTAATTGATGTTCAGGAGTAATACATTTTTTCGGGAACCTGAAACAACAAGCATCTTCTAAGCATTAGTACAAACTGATGTACAGCTATTTTGAATCTATCGTTTCATTTTCAGCAGTTCAGCCTAATTCACATTAAACACAAACAGCCAAGTCAACAAAAAATTAAAGTGTTTAAAAACACAACAAACCCCCAAAAAAAAAACCAAATCAACCAACCAAGCAAACCAAATTAGCAAAAGAAAGAATTTTCCTTCCAAGGGAATAACACCTTAACAGTAACATAAACAAAGAGAAAAAGACAAAAATAAAAGTTTTTTTCTGTTTTTTAATATTTTATCACCAATATTAGCGGGACTTTATCTATCATTCAACTATGCTAAAAAGCAGCGGAGTTAGCATTCGATGCAAGCAAACAAAAGAAATTATATTATCTTTAGCCTAGCATTTTGATGCCCTATTTTTGGGCGAGGGTAGCCTACGCGCTCACGCTCTATTCGCTTGGTTTTGACCTATTCAATAGAGTGTTGCAAAAAAATATTAGATGCGATGTATCTCTAAAATCTACAGGTATGATAGTTTATGGAATGTTGTGCAATGTTGACGTCATATGGAAATGTACTCAATAAGATAGGCCAGCGAAAACATGAACGTACATACAAAAGATATAATGTTCAAAAGAGTAGAAATTCAAGGCGATCACACTTCCACACATGTACCGCGTGGCGGATTGCAATAAAAAACACGACGGGGTTAACACTAAAAATAAAAACATGAATATAGAGGGCGTAACAGGCAACAGGGGAGTGCGGGCAAGAAACCCCCAAAATTTAGACATCGCCATTGGCTTTACACGTAAAAACGAAATATTGACGAAAAATTAGAAATGAGTATATATGTTGTCAAGAAAATTTTTATTTGTAATTTTTTTTTTTACAGTTATTGCTGGTTAACTGCTTCTTTAAATCGTTATGATGATGAATTAAGGAGGCTTAAAGGGAGATGGCCCGATATAGGATATGAAGTTTTGATCTTGATAGATCGCCTTCACCCAAAACCCCATCTCTAAAGTTCGCACCATATTTCAATACATTTTTTTAATTTTTTTAAAAAAATGTTTTGTAAGCCCCATAGAGTACTGTGTACAATTAATATTGGTCGACCAAAATGGCCTGTTTTCGACTCATAACTTTCCAACCAAATATCATTTTGCCCTAATAATTTCACAGGGGTAAAATGAGAAAACTGAGTAGCTTTTTCTGATACCAAAATGTTGACACTCCGGTAAAATATGGGGCTTCTGGGAACGAGGCATTAGCGATCGCGGCCATTCCCTTGGTAAATCAAGGGACATCCAAGGGTCTATGATGAAACTGCTGTGGAATAGGGTACTATGCTGTGGATCAGAAATGCCATTTAAAGTTTTTTCGGTGGACCGAGGAGATTTGTTTAGGATTACGAATTTCGCTAAAATTCATTTGATCAGTTGTAGACCACTACCGAGACCAAGATTTCGAAGGTTTATGGACAAACAGATCAAAAGGAAAACCGCAAAACTTGTTTTGAATTGCCTGCTATCGTAGTTGTTCCCTATAGAAACCATGCTTGACTTTCTGTCGTGCCGAAAGAAACTACTAAATCATATCTTATTACTAAAGACGGCGTATTTCGGCTTATTACTTCAGGTGCTATCTAATACATTGTAAGCATTCAAATTTATGTAAAAAAACGGGGTTCGAAAAAAATTGGGGCGTTCTTTCTGGAAATATCCTCATGTCTCTTTAAGAATGTTTTCATTTTGAGTATTGAATATAAACGTTTCAAAATCGTTCACTATCCAAAGGTTGAATTGATTAATGCTTTTATGTAAGGGAGCTTAGAGAAAAACATGAATGCTCGCATTTTGATTGGATCAGCCACCTTAATGAGGTTCTAATTTTGGTTGCTGCATACTGTTGATTGATAATGACTGAAAATACGAACTCATTACTATGGTTGAAAAGTGCATTACTTATTACAAGTATTTACAGTGAGGCAGTAGTTTTATGGTTGCAAAAATGGTCGGCAGTCAAGTATAGATGTACTATGTAGCGTCACTCAGCTTTCTTGTTTAATTGGGTTTCTTGCCAAATGAAAGCAACCTTTTGTCCTGTGTGTGATGTGACCTTGGACCCAGACTGTTATTTGCTCAGTCACACCTACCTTCCCCTACTTACCGCCGCCACCCCTTACGTCGTCTTTTTTCCCGCCACCCCTTGCACCCTGCCTCTCCACTCCCCTCGCATCACCTCCACCTTCTTCTACTCTCCTAAACCCCCTACCCACTCATACAGTCTAATCCTTAGCCACCTCCACCTCGCCGCCATCCACCTCTATTACCCCCCTCTTCTTCTCCCCTAACCTCACCCCCCCCCCCCCTTCTTTTACATCACCCATTACCGATTCCCTCCCCTCCATGCCCTCTTCCTTTTTAACTACCTCCTACCCCTCACTTTTCACGTTCACCCCTCCACCTCCTGTCCGACCGCAGGAATTCCGTTATCCCCCCGCTCGCCCCAACATTCCCTCGCTAATCCCCCACCTTGTCACCCCACATCCTACCCGCGCCTCCTTCCCCCTCCAGCTTTGCCTACCATCCTACGCTCTAAACCCCCCCTAAGGACGTGCTGTCGCACTTTTACAAGACCCACCTTGCCTCTCTTCCATTTCCCCTGCTCCCCCCTACACTCGCAGCTCTCCCAATCCATTCTTTCCCTACGCCCCCCCACCTCCTTTCTGTTTCAATAACCTCACTCCACACCCTTCCCTTCGCTTCCGCTATTCTCGCTCCCTCCCCGCCTACTTCCCACACCCATATTCGTTACCTCCAAATCTCCACCTCTCCATCCCCCCACCCGTTCACCTCACCTACCCAATTCCCTTCCACACCCCTATAACCTCTTAGCCCACGTCTTCCCACCACAACTCTACGACACACTACCCCCTCTCCGTCCCCCCCTTCTACAAAATCTCCCGTTCCCCCCCTCATCTCTCTCCGTCGGTGGGCGGTCCTTTTGGCATTTATACGGCATTTTATGCAAAATGGACTCCTGCGGATAACTTGATTTTTGGGGGGGTCACCCGAAACCCTGATAATAAACCTAAGGGTGTTGTTTTACCGTATGCCAAATAAGCTCAATAGGTCAAAAGTGAGTCAAAACGCATAGTCGGACAGACAGATATCATTTTAGTAGTACTGATTGCATTTCCCCTTGTTGTGTGACCTTTTACCTTGGCGTGTGACCTTTGATCTCATTTTTAGTAGTATAGCCTTGCAATTGCACACTTCTTACTAAAAATATGATATTCCGATTCAATACGGTGGAATGACGGTAAGATGTCATGAAGTAACGACGTTCTAAAGTTTGTATAGTAATTGAAATAGTGCAATGCGTGGATGAACATTTGTGAAAATATTGAAAAAATTAAAAAGTCTTTGGGTGACAGAAGTAAAATTTAGAAAATTAAATGACGTCATTGGGTGAGAATGTTGGCTGAACGTGAGAGCTTTACATTTTGGAAGGGCTTTATAATATTTAACAAAATGTTATTGATCACGGGGGTACGTGTGCCGAGTCCTGTAAAATACTTTCGTCCGTCGGCATGCAAAATATCCGAATTCTTTTCCCGTTCTGCTGGTGAGTCTGCAGTGTGGTCAATTCTTGTGGTGGGTAAGTATAGCACTGATTGTTTTCCCGAATAACGTGTAGTATGTTCTTCTAGATGTTGATGGTCACATGGTGCCCCTTTAAAAACCGTATAATGTAAAGGGATATGAGCCTCTATTCCACACTGTGTTAAATATTTTACGTTCATGTATGACTCGGCTAAGTATGTGCAAAAAAGTCACATTAAGTCAACTTGCAAAAACCTCCCACAAAAATGGCATCTTCTTTATCCCTTCCCATACCTTTTACATGGATATTTTCCCTTGACTCGCCCTCCTTTTACAAGAATTTTTATTTAAAGGGTTATTTGTATTACAGCACCTCATGTGTTATTCGTGTATCACTAGATATCCTTGAGAATAAGCTTATTCACAAAAATTTAATTGATCCTGATCTTGCTGTTTTGATGTCTACGTTTGGATTACTAGGCTAATATCAGTTAAGATTGATAGAAAAAATCTCAAATTTTTTTAGGTACGAGGAGTCGGGGGGACACGGTTATGGAACACGAAATGCCCCTTTAACACTTTCCCCTATTGCTACCTTTTTACAGGATAGTTGCCTAAGCACAGCATGTCATTCTTCGGTTGGTAATGCTAAGAATCCTCTTCTAGTTGTCCAACCAATTGACAATATTCTACAATACGGCTCATCTTTAAAAATAATATGGTACTTGGTAGAATAACATTCAAATAAACAATGAAAAGACGGCCTACTAAATCCACATTTCCCCTAATGTATGCATCCTACAAAAACCCCCCCCCAACTGAAGAATACACTGCCCATGTAACCAAATCTATAGCAATACTTGTAGTAAATATAATCTCCTTGGACAAAACACAAGAAAACTGATTACATAAAAATATGGACTAAATTAAGACACTTGTAAAAACTTGATTAGATTAAGATTGATTCTTGCGAAAGTACAAAGCTGCCAGGAGCCCTTCGCCTCCAGGGATGGCGCTGTAAAAGAACCAACCTACAAGACATACAATGGGCCAATGAGGAAGGGTTCAGTGGCGAGTTGATTTGGCCGGGACAGAGTTACCAAGTAATATGCAGGATATATTAAATGGGGTAGTTCATTATCATCATTGTAATGCCCTGACAGTCAATTAATACGTGGAATCTGGCCCAACCCACACACTTTAAAAATCATATTTGATCACTTTCTATTAAAGGCCACACACAAAGCACCTAACAATAATAAGTACTTCAAAGCATTTTTATTTTAAATCTTTAAGGTGTTTGGGTTTTACTTTAGGATCCAAAAATGTTCACTAATTACATAATTACTGAAGATAAGATATCAGTAGCTCCACAATACATTGCTTCCAATGGAGTCTTTGTACAGTAGTCATGTGAACGTTAGAGATGAAACATTCTTAAAAATGCAAGTTGTGATCAGTACTGTTAAATTAGCCAGGTTTCATCTCTAACAATCACATTAGTGCCTGTACCAGTAAAACGTCCATGGAAGCAATGCATTGTGGGAAGCTTACTGATATTTTCTTATTTACTATGTTAGTCTTTATTGCCTTATTTGAACATAACTAGTCTATTTCCCTTTTATGATAGGATTACAACTTCACTACTTGTTACATACTCACGTTGCGTAACTCAATTGCCAGTAACCAAACTCACTATTTTCCAGCAACACTAAGCATAGCTGACTAGGCCTAAGCAAGGCATAGATCCATTCCCTACTGATTGCACTTGACTTTCACATATTGTTCACAGAAAAATACAGCTTTGAAGTGAACAGTGGGAAACATGCGTACAAGCATCCCCCAGGGCCAAACCCCCCCCCAAACAAAACATGTACACAGTTGCTTACGACCCGAGGGAACGCACAGAGCCATGAAAGGGAGTTCAATAAAAAGGGGAAAAAAGCAATGGAACAAAAAGAGACTCACCGATCTTGATCAAGGCCTGCCACTGAATTCAGTAACGACCCCAAAATTGTGCAGAGGCTGGAGGGAACTCCGATGCACATTCAGTTTAGGTAGTCATGCGCGATGTTCTGTACAGTGGAACACAGGGGGACTGAACGGCCATTTTGTGGCCAACTCTGCAATTTACGCCACGTTTTTGTGACCGATTGGCTTGGAGATGTTGACAGTATCAGTAACCAAGTTGTGCTAGTGTTACCAACTCTGTCTCACAATTTCTTGTAAATACTGTTTACTGTTTTTTCATAGTGCAGCCTTAAAGTTTTTGTACATTTATCAATTCCCAAGTTTTAGTGACTGTTCGCCTGAGGTTGTTCCACATCCCATTTAATAGGTTAAGACTTTTGGGATTGACTGGCAAATAATGAATGTTGTAAACAATAAATATCCTATATCACACTGTGGGTTTATTATTTATTTTTTTTGGACAAGTTTTGAATATGAAATGAACAAATTCAGCAGGTCCTCTGTGCCCTCACCATCAAGAGAGACGCTATGTACTTCTGCTCATACTCAGTCTGAAAGCTGCACTAATAACTACGGTAGTCTTCCAAGATTTAGATTACATAATTGCAATTCACAGAATTCATGATTCCTCATTGTTAATTAAAATGCATCAAAACCGTGAAAACGTTTTACATTCCATTTGAAACACTCATAACAAACGCACACCTTGGCCAATAGAATATTATTCAAAGCGGAGTTTTACGTCTGCCCTTTGACAAACCTATCACTTCCATAATACATGTGTCTGGCTGGCTGAGCTCTAAATGTATGCCGACGGGTCAAGGTTACGCCATGTTACACACCTGACTGCTGGAGATGAATATGAGTTGTCAATACAAAAAAAAAAGAATTTTTAAGGAATGAGACCTTGGTGTTCATGTACTTAAAGTGTGGCGTGGAAGACCAAACTGGGGGCATTTCTATCCATGTCAAAGTCATTATAGCCATGTTAAGACAGTCACAAAACTACAAGGGTTTGAAATTCCGGAAGTTGAAAATTAAATCCAATTATTTGACTTCACTCAAAATTATGTTAACACGATGGCCTACACTCTGGAATCATATCCCCTGACCATTCTCCCCTCTGCTTCTCATATTGGAGAGTAGAATGGAAGTTATTATACCAGAAGCTGTGGCCTTTCAGGGGTGATATTCAATCACAGGAATTGGTCAACAAAGTTGACCTTGCGAGGTCACCCATGCTCACTACCCCCCCCCCCCACGGCACAACAATCCAAAACACTCCAGAGTGTAATCGGAGTTTGAGCTTCACCCCAAGTTTTTTAGGGGGATACAACCGCACTAGACCCTCGATAACACTCCAGAGTTTAAAACACAACAAAATTAAATAATCTAGAAACACACCAGAAACAAGGTACACACCAGAAACAAGGCACACACTGCACTGGCACACAGGCATGACAGGAAGTATGCCAAATTTTGCATTAGATTTAGCGGCGATTTGAGTGAAATCGGCGATAATGAGCTTACTAAGGTAATTTTGGTCCATAATTTCAGGAGATTTTAATGCATTTGACACTAAAATTAGTGGTAGGATGAATTTGAACCATTATTTTGTGTCAAAAATCGGGAGATAACTGCAAAAATCCCAGGTTTTTCAAGACATTCAGGTTTCTCCAAAAAGTCCAAATCCGTGTTCTAATCTCGCAATTCCGTGAATTTTCTCTGTTTTCCGTAAAACGGAAAACTTTGGTCTTTACTTTAGAGGAATATTTCAGTTCATGTGACAGGCTGAGATCAGCCATTTTGAGACAGTTCTATGAGTATTTCGGAATTTCAGTTTTGACAGGGAGCATATGCCTACTCATTTCACCACTGTACTATCGTTACCAACACTAATAATCACTCTGTACAGAAAGGGTTTAATTTTCCGGATATGAACAACATTATTTTTATGTACGGAGTAATGTCCAAAAGGCCATCTACATCAGGCATAAACTTATCCTCCATCCAGAGGTGGTTTATAACAATTCCATAATTCATTATGATATGGAAAATTGCACCACTGAAGTCATGTGACCCCATACACAGCTCAAATTGCACAGCAATATATATTTTTAACAGTTGGGATTTGGGAATTTAATGTGATTGTTGACGAACAGTTCCAAATGCCTCAATATTTAAATTTAAAGGAAAATTTTGTATTTTACACAATTATAATAATATGATACATTGTTGCAATTTTAGTACTACTGAAGCAAGGGATATAGGACATCTCTTTATTAAAGTTCAAATCAAAAAAGTTTTGGAATGAAAACTGTTTGTCTTGGCATACAACACAATTACTTGCTTTGCATATTCTCCTACAATAGTGACAAAATAATGGGGTGTGAGTAAAATATTTTAGATGTTCAAATCAATCAAACTTAAATGTCTGAATCACTCATGAAAAGATTATATTTCACAATAAAATCAGAGAGTTGTTATATTCTAATCACATAAGTGCCATAAAAGAAAGATATGCTTATATAGTAAATGCCCAGCTGTACGCACATGATGATTGGCATTGTTATGGTATAAATACACATCACGCAAGTTTGAAGTCGGACTGCAGTTGCGTGTGTGTGTGTTTGTGGTTATTTTGTATGTGTGTTTGTGCATGCTTGTGTGTGTGTGTGGTGAATGTGTGCGTGCACAAGCATGCAAAGACACACAAGCAGATCCGAGTTTCATCTGAGTGTGTGTGTGTGTGTGTGTGTGAGAGCGTGTGTGTGCGCGCATGCTTCCACAAAAACCTAAACCTGACCAAAATGTGCTATGCCACTCAAATCTTTTCAAGCAACTAAGAATTTTACAAATAAGGCTGATGAGTGTCCCTTACACTTGGGTACTTATCACAGCTGTTGATAGTCCCCTTCATTTTATTACGACAAAACCAAAGAAAACAAAATATTTCCGGGGACAGTTTTGACAACTGATTTGGATTATTTTAGTCATGACCTACATCCTGTGTAAAATTTTACGAAATTTCATTGCGGCAAACATGATTTTTCTTTAAAAAATTTGTTTTCCCCATCTTTCTATCTATGGAGACTGGGCACTTATAGGCGCTATAACAACAACTCAGGATCTTTGTTGGCTATAATGGCAATTCCACAATGATTTGGGCTGATTTTGCAAGATCATACTCTTGCATGGCCCTAGTTATATCAATTTGTCCAAAATTGTGTCGCCCCCCCCACCCCGCGCCCTTCAAAATTTGTTCCTAACAATTAAAGCGCCAATTTGCACGGGGACTTTCAAACAGCTGGGTTATATGGTCCAAGGTCAGAATAATGAGGGACCCTCCAGCTCAGCCCATTGACATTTTCAGATCAAGGATATGAAAAACCCTGTCCATGGCACAGCACATGCAGCAGGGGGTCCTAGCAATACGCTTTACCTCAATTGGAATGTTTCAAATTGGCTAATAACAAAATGGCGGCGCACACTGTACATTCTCTGAAAGTAGTGTGCGTGCAAGCCAGATCTAGTTATTCTAGTTTACTACTGCATAGGACAAACCGGGCCTCACACGTGCTAAAATATATACATTCACAATAAACAAAATTTAATTGCAACCTATAACTTTCACAAATTAAGATCAAGTTCTATTTTCCTTTCCGAAAGTTTTGCTTGTTTTCAATCTGATGTTTATTTTGTGGTCGAAATAGCAACAACGTCTTGTGATTGGTCAGCTCGCTCTCTCCCAAACAGGTAACAATCACACGCGAGTTCTCTGCCAAGTTGACAGATTTCCACCCCAAGCACTGGCACTTTTTTTGCTCAAGCCACGACTTATGTCCAATGTCTTAGAGTCGCTGTTCTCAACTGAGTGCCTGACGTAGGTGTCATCCTAATTTCAAATTGCCCAGCACCGTGGTACTTTTGAAAACAGCTTCATGCCAACAAGGTGTCTGCTTGTTCTGGACTAACAGCTACCATACACCGTACCTTCTCCAAGAGAAGATTATCACATCTTCCACAATGCATTGCTTCCAATGGATATTAGTGTACAGGTAGTCAGTGAATCAGTAAAGATGACACCTTCTTAAAATTCATTTTGATCAATACTGTCAATTTAGCCATGTTTCATCTCTAACGATTCACCTCATTACCTGTACAAAAACCTCCATTGATCAATGCATTGTGGAATCGGTACTGATATCTTCTCTTACGCCGCTTCTTTCATCATGTGTAGAGCACCACAGTTAATCCATATAATGCAAATAGAGTTATCTACACATATAACTATTACACTGAACACAACAAAGTTCCATTGAACGACAATATCTAGAACATTAATCTCTCCCCATAACAAATTTAGCCCATCTAACTTGGGGCATTGCACCTGGGTGGTGTTTGACTGAGTATACCTTTAGATCAGGGTTTCTCTCATTATTTTAGCTTAAGGCCAAAGAAATGTTGAACATATTTGAAAGGTCCCTACTTGAGGGCCACATACACCTGAATTTCTTATGTTTTCTCTTAATATTTTTACAAGTCAAGGGCCAAAAGTCAATGGTTGGCGGGCAGGAGTAGTGTCCCCGGTCCCCCAATTGAGAACCCCCTGGCTCTCTAAATGCAAAGAAAAAGTGAATTCACTCTTTTAGAGTGACTTACAAGAGGCCCGCTCTGAAAGAGTGAAATTCACACACCTTTCAAAGAATAACTGTTGGTTGGTCAAATTTACTCTTGATTATTTATCAAATGATAAATGATTCATTTTGTCAATTATACGATACAATAAGGACCAAAAATATTCTTCTAAGTATAAAATTTCACTCTTTTTGGATTGGGCCCTGAGTCCTCTAAAAGAGTGAAATTCACTCTTTTGCATTGAGAGAGTTGCTTTATCTCCAGATATGCCATTACCCACTGTGTCAAGAGTGCCAAGCGATAGTGGAAAACTTGACTCACTGACTCACTTGTTAAAATTAGTAAAACACAAACAAGCTCAAGGAAGGAGTACATAAATCCTTAGTGCTTTTTACGGCTAAAAATCAAACAGTTTGTTTCCAGGTAGAGTGTCCCCAAACATACATTGGCCTTTTTTTCTAAAAAATCAAATGCCATGCATCAGAGATGTAATAATAGAGGATAGCTCCATTTTCCGTCCATTACACTCCAATTGAACAGACGGCAAGGTTCGAATTATAGCACAAAATCTGGTAAAGCTCCAGGAAATTGTTTTCTTACAAGATTGTACAACACCCCTTGCTAAAATAATGTTACTTAAACTTGTTTTTTTGATGCAGTTCAACCTATATTGGTTAACACTTTTTGAAATTTTTTTTTTTAAACATTTTCTGGATTATTTTTTTTTATTTATGGCCAAAATCGGTTTAATCCGGATAGCTAGATCTGTGATTCATTTTAACCAAAACCTATTTTTTTAAATTAATCCTAACACTTGCAGAAGCTTGGTGACAAGCCTCATTGGGTAATGGATGAGGGAAACGTTAAGGGTGTTTTGGGCCAACAAGGCCCTGTTTGCAAGATCCTGCTACACTGTTGTTTAAACTTTTTATAGTGTGTTCAAAACTTTCATGGACAAGGCGCTAAGCTGCATCAACATGTTTATCTCTTGTAAATGGTAAAGGCATCGATTTTTTTCTTCGGCGATGTACGTGCCGGTGTCCACAAAATTATGAACGCAACGTTAAGTGCTCTCACCCTTATTGGTGGCGTACTTGTTAGTGCTCATGTTACTCCTTTGGCACCCACCACAACCGTCACTTCATTGTGTTACATGTGAAACTCTGTGCCATACATAAAACCCATCAACATTTCAGTTGAAAATTAACAGTTGACAAAGTAATATTGTAATAATCGAGGCCAAATAAGGAGAAATCAGGAATTTGCTATCATGATCACAACATGCAGCTGTGCAATTTTTATTTCTTTCAGTATTTTTCTTTAAGCATGCTCTTTTTCTGATTAAAAAAATTGATCTATTTCATCAAAATGCTTGATTGGTTAAGGTAATTTGCAGAGTATCTCGTAAATGTTTAAACAGATACAAATGCAAATAAATACAAAGTTATTTGAAATTTGCTGTAACTTGGGCGTTTTGTGTTTGGTTGGTTTTTTACAATTTCTTTTAAAAAGAAATACTAGCTCTTGACAACAGATTCCTGAAAACTGCACTTATTTGGCCCGGGTTCTCCACCAATGTGTGATAAAGTACTGTATTCTCCCTTACAAGCACCCAAGACATTTTTTGTTAATTGTTTTGGGTAGGCACTTATTTATACTTAAGAATTTGGGTAGGCACTTAGTCATGCTCAAATGTCTTGTTTTACTAAAATAAAGACCTTCAAAATGTTGTGAGAGAAATCAATTCTGTAACAATACAAATTTGCATGGGCAAAAAAGAACTTGTCTTCCCACAGGAATAAATATTACAAACTTAATTATTTCCCAATAAACCCCTTGCATCAAAATTGAACATAGTATTAAATTTCACAAATTAAAGTCTTTCATGAAATTCGTAATGTTCAGAAATTAAAACGTTATGAAACAAAAAATTACTCCAATATAGAAATTCCGAAGCACATAATAAACACAAAAATGCATTTTGAATGTTATTGAAGCTCTTCCCATCACAACTTAATGTTTGGTCATTTCCTTTTGAAATATCCCTCTCCCCCTCCCCTCTGCACCCCCTGCCCCCCCCCCCTCCCCATGGGGTGCAAAAATTAGAGCACAGGTGCTTATAAAGGGAGAATAAGGTATAAAAAGGTTATTCACCACTGCTCATTGTCACTCTGTTGTTCACCGCATCAGGTGGAGGTGGAGGTACACTTGTGTATTTCCAGGTGGACTCGACTGTAGATACGCCACGCACATGTAGGGTAAGTAAAGAGAGAAAATTTTTAGTCTAGATTCAATCAAAACAATACATACATGGCAAGATTTGACGGTTGCAAACTGTCATTTATAACAAAATATTTCTGTAATTATGAACACATACTGAAGGTAGACATTAAAATATCACATACTATATAAAATTGATCGGCACTATCAAGTTTGAAAGCAAAGACGCGGGGAAAAATTTTAATAAAGATGACATAAAAAAGTTCAGTTGAAAATCACTTCTCAAGAGATTCACTGACTTGCCCAGCTACAACATGTCTTGATAATAGGTAAACGGGATGTTCAATTGTCCTACTTTTACCACCCAGTCCAATCAAGTCTCCATTTCCACAGATTTCCAATACAAATAATCGAAACACAAGAAAGATATTAAACGTAACCCATGTCGCGGCTGTGTAATTCTAGTCTCTCTCTTCCCACCAGCTTGTCTACCATACTATTTTTTTTTTATTATCTGAGAATGCCACGACACGCCGCAGTATAATTTTTCATCTATCGCAAATCAATTTTCCTATCATACAGAAGAAAATAGGATTTGTTTTTTGGGGAAGCAGATCATGAAAAAGGTCAAATTTAACACCGCAAATACTCGCTATCATAGATCCACGCATACGCAAACAATACATGGCAGCGAAAGCAAGCCGATGCAAATTGCCCTGTGCTAGGCGAAGTCAGCCCCCAAAGCCTGACCTTCCAAGCCATTCTGACCTAGTTCTTCCAGCCTAAACTATCATGTCTGGCTGGGTCAGGCATTCCACCATGTTGTGTTTTCACAGGTTACACCGGGAAATCAATAAATATACAGGCAAAGGCGTCGCAAAATAATTTTTTTGTCATGCCGAGTTTCACAACGTTTAATTACAATAATGAAGATTTTTTTTTTAAATGTCAAGAATGGTGGGCTTTATGTATTCATGAATTAGCACTCTAATTCAGGGAAACTGTCATACATTCATGAATACATGTGTCTGAATATAATGAGGGCAATTCCACAAGGTTAAGTCTTCAAGATATCTACATAGTACACATTACTTTAACAGTCTGTAAAGCAACAAAAAAAACTTCATGAATGAACAAGAACTCACCTATTATGCTTTTGCTACAGAATATGTTCACAAATCATTGTAAAGAATATTTGTACCAATTAATTTTCATGAATTCAAATCTCTTATGAAATTCATAGGTGCAGGTGAAATGTAATTTTAAAATCATGAATTTTAGAGTACATCCAATTTAAATACATGGTGGTGTGCCTGGTTGACAATTTTTTGTGGTGTTTAAATTTCACCAACTCTAAGTGCTATTTAATATAATATAAGGAGAGGGAAAAACACAAATTGCATATTACTAGATATTAGAGTAACTAAGCACTTAATTATTCATGGCATGGCATGATTTTTTTCGCAGGGACAGTCCATACCTGCCATTTTTAAGTCATTAAAGTGTCAGCAAATAATTTACACCAAATGAAAATTTAACAGCCTTTAAATTTGGTGTAATGCCAGTGTAATGCTCGCCAAAACAAACTGCATGCAAATTAAATATTTCACAAAATGGGTGTCTGCAGAATGACTAACAATAAAGCACATATGCAGAATCATACATATTTCATAAATTATGTTATCTTTATTTTGGATGAAAAACTGCCATGGCTTTCTAGTGCGTCAGCCTAGCGTGATACAAATTAAAAACTCGGGACATAAATCACCACAATTTCAGTGGAATTAATGCATGTATTAATTTAGCCTTGTGAAAACTTCTGTGAAAGGCAGACTAATTTCACCAGTAATTATCAAGCAAAGCACTGGACACTCAAAAGACAACAATTGCCGTCTATTTTTGTCAATCAGTCTGATTAATCAGTTGCCATGGCAACCAACTGATTACCCATTAATCAATGCTGTACATCTCTTGTCAAGATTGTTACTATCAGGCAAATCAAGGTAGGAATATTATTAGACATGCCGTTTCATGGTATCAAATTGGAAATGTCACATGCAAGTTCTGGGAGAATCTGCAACAAATTAACAGAGGAGTAAAGGTTTTTATTTACAATTACAAAGCAAAATTAACAATATCAGTTCTGCTGTTGGGCATGAAAGGCATGTAGCAGCACTTGTTTCAATTGTAATAATTAAGTCTCTACAAATCTCCATCGAAGATTTATATTTATACCACAAAATCTTTAGTTTTGCAGATGGCAATTAAGAAACTGCCAGTCAATAAAAAAAATAACAGTAAACACAAGACAAATTTACCACAATGATGCACTATTATTAAAGGTGCAACAGAGATTTGAGTCTTCCTTTGACTGTCATTTGTAGTTATTTAATTTTATTTGGCTGCAGAAATGCCTTGAAAGTGAAAACAAAAGGTGCTTTTTATTTGCTCATATTTCAATATAAAACATCTATAGGTTGAATTTAGTATTTGCTCCTATGCGAAATTAGAAATTTCACATTTTTTGAACCGAAGAAATAATTCTGAGCTTCATGGTTTAGTTCTTTCAGGTGGGGTATTTTTGAGCTTTACATCAATGCAAAAATCAGAATTTTCAATATTTTTTGGGACACCTGATATGTGAAATCTCTCATTGCACCTTTAATATCCTATGGACAAGAAATCTCTCATTGCACCTTTAATATCCCATGTACAATCAATATGCTTTTAAAACATTGGTTACTTTTGTTTACACTATTTTCCAAGACACTTTTTTAAAAGCATCTCTGAATCAATCACACTTTTCATGCACACAGCTTTTCAAATCTTTTAACAGCATGAATGACAATAGTTTCTCACACATAATACAAAAAGTGCTGTTTGTACTTTTGGGAAGTCGTTTACATTTAAGAGAGGACAATGGGCCTGCCTTTGAAAATGTCAAGGTGAAAATGGCCGCCAAGTGCTTGTCTGTAAATTTTTATAAATAGCTACGACCATATCTTGATGGACCTCCGTTTGAAAGAAACCACTCAACGGCGACTCGTTCTTTGCATAGATCGCAAGACAAGCTGCAAACCCCAGGTTCCCGGGTTCAAGGTGCATTTTTTACAGACATTCGCTTTAATGTTCCAAAATAGTCCGCAGAACTTCCAATGATTTTTCTTCCCCTCTCACTTGCTCTTTCACAGATGAAAATGGGATTACAGAATGTCAGTTGTAATTTCGCCATTTAATTCATGATTGGTTTTACACCTGCGGTGAAACATGATAAATAATTTAATATGCAGACTCGGTAATGGTGACTGACGATACTGGTACCGGTATAAAAATCAGAACAATCATGTATAACACAGCGGAAATTAGGTCACAGAGCACATGTATATTTTTTAACTTATTCTATTGATTCCAAGCACAATTTTTTAAAAAATGAATTATATAATTTTGCTCATCATCAACTAATGCTGGGCAATCTGCAAGAGCAGGAAATTCACAATTTTGTAAAATGATACAGTCCTGTTTATTGTGGTGATAACCCAAGATCTCAATTTCATGTGCAAAATTTGCACTATTATCTACTTTCAAACTATAAAAATGTTTTTTGTTTTTAAATTATAAATCTCATACTACCTTTATGTTACCTTGATTTCATCTCACAAATTTTCTCTAGCTACAAGTTATTGTCCAACCACAAAACATCACAAATTTCGTGTAAATATTTTCATTAATTTTAGCAAATAGTATTATTTAATTTGATTTTCATTTTTAAATTTGTTCTCTTTATTTATCTAGGTTTGACCAACCACAGTAAATCATGATGCCAGAAAATAAGAGGCACAACAAAAGTGATATGATTAGGGCAAAGAGGTTGTATGAGTCCATCCCACAATTCACCAGTTTTTAAGAAATTTCACCTGAATAAGATCATGTGATACCTAAAATCCTATTCTCAACACATAAAACCCTGACTTTTACACTCATTTTAGCCCAAAAAGCACTAGTTATTAGGTAAGCACGATCATAAAATGTCTTGTGGATCTTAAATCTTTTTGAGCACTTATTATCCTTAAGTACTGACATGTGTTTAGTACAGCACAGTATAGGCATGTTGCAATGTATTATGGGATTGGTTCAAAACACCCTCTGAGGGTGAACTGAGAGGCATTGATTGGGAAGGGACTGCTGGTAATTTTCCCACCATTTCTGAAGGAATTGTTCAAATTTTGATTGGGCAAGTTTACAATGCTACACTGCTGCCAGTAAGTGCAATTTCTTCAAGAACAAGCTATTTTTGCTATTGTTGAAGTGAGGTTAAAGGTCCATGGCCCGATCGCTAATAGCCTCGTCCCCAGAAGCCCCAGATTTTACCGGAAGTGGTCAACATTTTGGTATCAGAAGAAAGCTACTATTTTTCTCATTTACTCTGTGAAATCTTAAAAAAAAAAAAAAAAAAAAAAAATGTCTTGTGGATCTTAAATCTTTTTGAGCACTTATTATCCTTAAAGGTGCAACAAGAGATTTCAAGTCATCCATATTTTCTGTGATATGTATTGATTTCATATAGATTAGACATGCAATAGATTCCCTAACTTTTATTTGGCTTCAGAAATTACTTAAAATGAAAACAAAAGGTGATTTGTATATGCTTATATTTCAATAGAAAACATAAGCTGAATTTCGTATTTGCTCCTATACGAAATTAAAAATTTCACACTTTTAGTACCAATGAAACAGTTCTCAGCTTAATCCTCTCAGATGGGAATATTTTTGGATAGAAAGCTTTACAACAGTGCAAAAATCAGAATTTTCACATTATTTTGGGACACCTGTTATTTGGAATCTCTCGTTGCACCTTTAAGTACTGACATGTGTTTAGTACAGCACAGTATAGGCATGTTGCAATGTATTATGGGATTGGTTCAAAACACCCTCTGAGGGTGAACTGAGAGGCATTGATTGGGAAGGGACTGCTGGTAATTTTCCCACCATTTCTGAAGGAATTGTTCAAATTTTGATTGGGCAAGTTTACAATGCTACACTGCTGCCAGTAAGTGCAATTTCTTCAAGAACAAGCTATTTTTGCTATTGTTGAAGTGAAGTTTAAGGTCCATGGCCCGATCGCTAATAGCCTCGTCCCCAGAAGCCCCAGATTTTACCGGAAGTGGTCAACATTTTGGTATCAGAAGAAAGCTACTATTTTTCTCATTTACTCTGTGAAATCTTAGAGCCAAAGGATGTTTGGTTTGGAAGTTATGAGCGAAAATGTGACCCATTTTGGTCGACCAATATTAATTGTACACAGTACTCTATGGGGCTTACAAAATCACGTTTTTAGCTCTCGCATCAAAACGGGTTGAAATATCGGCGCGAAACTTTACAGATGGGGTTTTGGAGTGATGGCCAATCTATCAAGATGAAAACTTCATATCCTTAAATCGGCCATCCCCCTTTAATAGGTGTGGACTTCATTCTGGTATCTTTCCCGTTGTTGCTGTCTAGTTTGAATAGTGTGGTTTGCTTGTTTAAGTGTGTACTGTTGTTCAGTGTTTCAACTAATTTTGAACAAACTTAAAACATCTGTTTTGGGGCAATGATGATAAAATGTCTGGGTAAAAATATATGTGTGTTTAATTTTTGGACATCCTACTTTAATGCACTGTTTATCTGGCCTTTTTCATGGATGTCAAGAGATAAAAGTGAGACAAAAAAAGGTCTGTAACCTTTAAAGGTTTGCAGTATATAAAGCATGTTGGCATTTTTTAATACACCAACAGCCAACTTCAGCTATGGCAGATAGTGTCTGTAATGCAATGCTTCTCTATCAGCAATTCAGCATTCCTCAGATTTTGTTTTCAGGTTTTTAAAGACTTCCAAATATACCAGTTTCTTTACTTTTACCAATTTTCTGATTTTTGAAGTTTGGAATGCATTTTCTCTACTTTACAGGTTATTGCAGGTCCTTTGAAGTCAACAATTACATTTCTGTTTGTGCATGTTTTCAGCATCAAGTCACAGTTCCCTAAAATAGGCATATACCAAAATAAGTAAAATCTACAAAATACTTGTTCCCAAATTCAGTTTTTAAAATATCAGCAAGTTTCAATCATTGAACAATGATCATGAGTGCAAAACAACTTTTTATGTCCAAATGTGATTTTTTTTACATTTTGTAAATATTCTTATTATTTTTTATTTTATTTTTTTAATATTTTGTTTTGCAATTATATTGTTTACCACTTTAGAGTAAGAAATTTACGATTTCCTCAAAACAATTGTATTCAAGCTTCCAAAACTTTGGGTCTTTTTTGGTCAGAAATTCACCCCTGCTTTTTCATAAATTGAGCTCAATTTGGGTACATGGTAATTAAATAACCTTAAACGATTATTATCAATTGATCCATCATCTTTCCAATGAAGCCTTTGCATCTCAAAGCCACCTTTTACTTCCTGACTTCCTTCACAGTTACCTTTTTTCATGAACCATTTAACATGTTAATCATTTTATCTTCTCTTTTTACAAATGGTCTTTGAGTTGTCTCAAGGTTGGCAAGGTGAAAGTACTTTTCGCTTTTCTAGGTGTATGTTACTTATTAGTGTTTGCATGCCTGGCCCAATTTCATAGCTGCATGGTGTAGAACACTTGGATACCCCGTTTTTGACAAGTGATAGGTTCCCCTGCTCTATTTTTTTACAGGAAGGTATTTTTAGCAAATGTAACACTTCACGAGATAGTACTACAGTTATAAACTTCGGGTAGACGTTTCATATAGAAGTCCCATAGATGCAAATGAGGTATTGCTATTCATTCCATCAAGCGCTACTGACTCTGCCCAGCGTCAATTACAGCAATGAAGGAATCAATTGCAATACCTCATTTGTATCCATGGGACTTCTATATGAAACATCTACCCATCTTCCATGCACAAGTCTAGTATGTGGATTACGGTCTTACTCTATGACATTTGATGTACTGTACAAGCTGATTTTGCACCAAGAATTTTCAGGAAAATATTTGGGAAATTTTTTTGAACATGATTTTTGTTTCATGTAGTTAGAAACAAGCCCCAAGTAGCAGGAAAAATGTTTTAGCGAATGGGGAATTCACATATTTCTTAACCCACAAATCAAAATGGTTTTACAAAATTACGGTAGACGTTTCATATAGAAGTCCCAAGGATGCAAATGAGGTACAGTTGATTTTGTCATGAACTGATGTTTTGAAGTAGTGCTTGATAGAATCAATGTCAATACCTCATTGGCATCCTTGGAACTTCTATATGAAACGTCTACAAAAATTACAGGAAATCTATGGCCTGACCCAGAGGGTGTATTGAGTTCATCCCACAATACACAAGTTTTTGAGAAATTTTAATTCAATAAGTCATGCGGTCCCACAAAAATCCTATTCTTAGCACATAAAAACTTTTACACTGATTTTAGTTCACCAGGTGCCAGTACTTGTGAAATTTTAGCATGATCATGTGGGTCTTGATCACTTTAACCCCAAGTACTGACATGTGTTTAGTACAGTACAGTAGGCACATTGCAATGCATTCTGGGATTGGTTTAAAAGACCATCTGGGACTGACCAATGATACCTGTCCCCTGAGTAGAGCCCTGTAAGAGAAAATAAACCAAGTTAGCTCTCCACAATGCTTATTTTATAATTTATGTGTTCAACCCTATGTGGCCCTTCAGAAAATATAAAACTTTAAGAACCCCAGAATATAATATGTACAGTTCTTTGGCATGTGGTTACAGTATTGTACTCACAAGTTTCTTGATCAAGGATTGCAGTCAAGCTTTTTTACTTAAAATTAAACTGGAAAACTTTGGGTACCTTTCTTTGCATGTAGTCCAACAGTTGTTTGGAAAAACACAATGCCTAAATTTATGGTAGATACCGTAGATTTGCGAGCACTTTTAACACTGCTTTCCACATCACTGCATCTAAACTTTGCGGGCAGCACTATAAGCACTTCTGAAAATTGTTCATATTGCAGTATCTAAAATTATGATGGGTCTTGAGTACTTTTTTCACACCACCACAGGTTTTAAAATTACGTACCGAGGTATGTCCATTTGCAAGCGGTCTACGCTTGTTGTTTGCAATTTATGCAAAGCAGCATCTAAAATTATAGGTGGATTCTTTGCAGCAAAACAATGCTTCCAAATCCTGAGCGTTATTTTGGACCATGGATGGACACTCCAAAAGTAACAAACAAAATATTGAGATGGAGGTCCACTATAAAATTTGATCATTTAACTGGTGATATTTGAATAGTAGTATTTCCTTGTGCAATTTTGTATTCTGGTTTTAGATTTTAGCAGATTTTCTTTACAATTTTCAATTTTTTTTGTTGTTTTTTTTTTTGTTTGTTTTTTTTTTTTGCTCTTCCACATATTAGAGCTTTGCATTTTTTGCAGTCTAGTTAAAAATCAAGAAGATATTCCATATTCTTTGGTGGAAGATTGCACTAAGTATCTTAATTCTTGATGTTAATACCACTTTCTTTATCAAGCTCTTTAAAGTTTACTACACCCTTCCTGTTTTTAGCTCTGAGGAAAGGAAGAAAGAAATGGAGAAAAGCAAGAGAAAAGTTGGAGGTTTAGTGGGGATTCTATCCAGGGCCGCTATAATGCCAGTCCCATGGCCAGGATAATGGCATTGACTGGCCTGAGTGTCAGGTTGGCCCAGCCAGCCATTCTGCATTATGTTCAGTTGATGATGCAATTGCATCACATAGTTCAATTTTCTCTTCTCAGTGCTGTGGTATTTCATGGCATTTGGGCTGTTAGGAATTTATAACACTATATAAATTATTATTACATAAACTTTATATAACATGTGGAGTAAAAGGGAGGTGTTTAAGCTCAGTAGAATCATTAATCCTGAACTCATTTTTGAAATTCACCACACTATTACTTACCACGATAGAACAAACAAAAATGAATTCCCATACATGTAAGTCCACCTTACAGGACAGTCTAGCCTACAACACTTTTGCTTTACAATACATTTATTATCGGAAAAGATACAAGCCCATTTCTTTTGAGAAAACAAATAAATGCTCTTTCAAATAGAGGCGCGTCAATTTCCGAGTAATTCAAGTCAAAAAAAAAAAAAAAAAAAATATTTAGAGCTTTGCATTTTTTGCAGTCTAGTTAAAAATCAAGAAGATATTCCATATTCTTTGGTGGAAGATTGCACTAAGTATCTTAATTCTTGATGTTAATACCACTTTCTTTATCAAGCTCTTTAACACTTACTGTGCTCAAGTGATCGAGATCTTGATCAAAACATGTGGCAGGTATTATAAAATGCTGCCTTTGTGTACATTGGAGGTGTTAAAGTTTACTACACCCTTCCTGTTTTTAGCTCTGAGGAAAGGAAGAAAGACATGGTGAAAAGCAAGAGAAAAGTTGGAGGTTTAGTGGGGATTCTATCCAGGGCCGCTATAATGCCAGTCCCATGGCCAGGATAATGGCATTGACTGGCCTGAGTGTCAGGTTGGCCCAGCCAGCCATTCTGCATTATGTTCAGTTGATGATGCAATTGCATCACATAGTTCAATTTTCTCTTCTCAGTGCTGTGGTATTTCATGGCATTTGGGCTGTTAGGAATTTATAACACTATATAAATTATTATTACATAAACTTTATATAACATGTGGAGTAAAAGGGAGGTGTTTAAGCTCAGTAGAATCATTAATCCTGAACTCATTTTTGAAATTCACCACACTATTACTTACCACGATAGAACAAACAAAAATGAATTCCCATACATGTAAGTCCACCTTACAGGACAGTCTAGCCTACAACACTTTTGCTTTACAATACATTTATTATCGGAAAAGATACAAGCCCATTTCTTTTGAGAAAACAAATAAATGCTCTTTCAAATAGAGGCGCGTCAATTTCCGAGTAATTCAAGTCCAACTTCCTGGTGTCTTTAAATGGCGACCTGGAAATACAATGTTTACTACGAGGCAGAACATGTTCCGAGATGAACAGTTTTAACGAGCTGATTAACGTAGCAATTCTGGCGTCAAGTGCCAGTGAACAGTGTAGTATGAACTGCTGTTTGCGATTGGGTCTATGCATGAATGGGTTGGGCAGACAATGCAATATAGGTCGAATCTTGTGCATGGTCTGCAACTACATGACTATACATATGAAGTTATAATATTTTCTGACTCAAATTCCTTTGCACATAAATCTTTCGATATTCTGTTTGAACTCTGGCATGCTTAAAATAGAATATGTGTGTTAAAGATGCCCTACTAAATTATAACAATATCATTTTCTTTCTTTGATATGAAAGATTGTTACCTGAGCATACCTCGATTCCAAAATTCAACATGAGCAGTAATTATATATTTATTGCAATAAGCTATAGATTAGTGTACACATAATTCCAAGAACGGTAAACAACAATAGGCCTATTATGTTTGCAGCATTGCAATGGGAAAGACTTCAGCCAAAATATTTTGCAGATGAGATGAGAAAAATATAAGGTTTACAAGGATACCCAAATCTCAATGTTAGAATTGGTTGAATGGTGGGATCGAGGCTGAGGATCAGGTAATGCCTCTTTTTTACTTTTTTTAGTTAATTATTTCTTCTTTTTCGCTCAATCTTGACATCTTGTACTGCTTGCAACTAAGTTCTAAAGCGCTTGCTATAATTGATCATTAAATAGCATGGTACCTCACTGTCAATGGAATTCAGTCTTGCTTGTATGTGCCTTTAAGGGGCAATCAACCTCATCCCTCAACTATATAAAGATTTTGATATCATCTGAACTATTTGCCTTTATATGTAGGCCTACAAATAATTCACCCATCTCTCTATTCAAGCCTATAATTGATGCGATCAAGCAAAATGAGTCTGAAGTCGGTCCGATTCATTTTTTACTTTTCATGTAGCTGTATGCACCATTTAAAAAGCTACATTTTGCTGAAATCCCGATTGAAATTGACCAATTACTTCCAAAGATATGGTCAGTTGAAGGGTGGCCAAAACAATAGGAAACAAAAGACATTTTCTGCTCTTCTGCTTTGTTTCGCTATATCTCAAAATCAATATTTGCAACTTCCAACTCATTTTGCTTGATCACATCACATATTAGAATGTAGACCAGAATTGGTATCGATATTATAAACTGTAATACAATATGGATTAAAAGGAAACGATAGCGTCATTAGTTCACCAAGATCTGGAATTCCATTTCTTGCCCAGAGCAGAATGCTTTGCCCATAGCATTTTAGCAACTCCCATACAACTGACCTTGACCTGAAAAGGTCAAACTATGCTCCACCAATTCCAGATGTGGGTGCAACCAGCATGGCGTGTGCTACCATGCAGGCACAGTAACAGGCACGGTAGTCCCTCTCTGTCACTGCACATTGCACTTTTGCACTCCTAATTTCAAGCAGGCTTGGGTCTCTATACACAACTAGTAAATGTGTTGTGCTTGAGTTAGATCAATTGCAATTAATAATGGGAGCATGTTACTATCCTTTCAACAGTTGTGGGTTTGTTGAAAAATAGATAGGATATTAATGCACAACTGCGGTGGTCTGTATAAATACTTTCAACACATTGTAGACCAATCTCTACCAGTCAATTTGATAGGCTTATTACACCATAATAACCCATGAATAACCAACCTGAGACATCGTAAGAGAAACTTTAAGGTGCATGAGATAAAGAGGTCTATATCATGTTATGAACTCTCAATCTGAAGCACAAAAATGTTTGCACTACACAATCATTTTGCCCAATATAGCTCTCCTATTTCTATATCACAGGGTTGCCCAAAATAATTTGCCCAAATCGCAGTACAAATTTTGGGCGTCACGGTAAGTCTTTCCAAGTCGCCCAATTGGGCTACCAAATCGCAGGTTTGGCAACACTGCTACATCATTGTGTACATTTCAACAGAGCTTATGGTTGCTTATCATCCCTTTTGAACAATTAAGCTTTGGGAATTAAGTTAATTTTTCTTGTAATTGATTAATACACAAGACTATGTAAGTTGAAGCCCAAATACAACAAAGTCAACTGTAGCAATTTACACATTAACAAAGACAAGAAAGGCAAGCAAAATGAGCATGACTCAAAAACTTAAGCTCCTACGGTTCACTAAAAATACCATATCAATAACTTCATCTCGATTATGCAAAATTATGATAGGAACAGTGGAACACTCAATAAAAAATTCACCCAAGGTCAAGCAGTTAAATAGTGTTGCCATCATACTTAAAGCATTTCATGATCAACAGCCTCATCCCTTGACTTATCTAAACAAGAATTACGCTGTGCATAATTAAAATGCCCCCCCCCCCCCGCAGGTTTCTTATTGGGCGAAGTAACCACATGCAGTTGAAAAAGACTATGAAGAAAAGTTTAAGTATACATCAGCATTTCAATCATGCTCTACCAAGTTTGAAGTTAATTGGCTATTCAGTTTAGATGATAGAGGGGATATTCAAGAATTATTCTTCTGCCTGCCTGGCTACCCATGCAGACAGCATTCGTAAACATCACGTCTTGGAAGGGGCAATAATATTGAGATTTGTTCACATCATCTGAAATATTGCAATTTCCTATGCTCAAAATTCGTGATTTCCTAATTTTTTTCCTAAAACAGATACAAGTAATGCCACATTGGCCTAAGGGGCACTGTGCTAAAAAATATTTGCTCATATTACAGAAATGAACCAACAGATTCAACTGAAATTTAGATACTGAGCATTTTTCAAGGTTATTGAACCATTAACAAACAAAAAATGGGGTAAATTATGAAATGCAGCAGTTAGTGGGGAAAAATTGTAGACCAATAAAAAATAATATGCAAAACCAACTGTTAAAGACACTATCAGTGATTCACCCAAAAGATAGAAAAATATTTTAAATTTGTAGGAATACCTTAAAAGTGAAGGATAAGTCTGTACAACTCTCATAAGGTATATTTTCCAACTGAAAAATTGACAGAAAAGGAAGAATACAGCAATGTTCAGAGGTATAAATCCCCATTCAATTACACGTTGTAGTAATTGTCCGAACAGACAATAATGACTAAAATATCTGATTTTGTCCTTATTAGGTTGCTTCTTGACTTATCACTTGCAGGGCATGTTAGGATACTTGTTCCAAAAATCTGATTTTTGATGATTTTTTCAATTTTCTGATTTAGCAAATCACTGATAGTGCCTTTAAATGATGGTTTAATACAGAGGGTCAAAGGCTAAATATGAAATTTTGTATCTGAGAAATGAAACACAAGAGAAAACAAAAAAAAAAACAGGAGTCTCATTTATTATTTAAATCAATTTCAGATTGCTCTTATTCCATCCTATAAACCTTGACACATTTTTGCCTCTGATTAGCCATGCTATTATTAACATTCACATAATGCCCATCACTACTGGCAGTGACTGGTTATCAGCATGAGACGCTCCCTCTAAGTAGCCTCTGCGTCGCCTCCTGGATGGCATTGCCCAGCAGTAATGGCTAGATAATGACATTATTGCTGATATCCAAAGTGGGTCATTGCACTGGGAGACAGAGGCTGGGGCTGCAAAACTTCAGCATGGGTAGTTCAGGAGGGACACAAGAACTGGAGCGCAGAGTTTTAATATCGTATTTCAGTTCAAAGAATTACGGGTATTACGCACATTATTATCACTTTGGCTTCAGAAAAAAACATCAGTACTACCCTTCTGTTGGCCTCCGGTATCATTCTGATAATGGCCTGTCAATGTGAAGCACACACAGAATTAGGTTCAATTCACGAGAAAATAATCAGTCAAGATCCAGAGTCATGTTAATTACGTGTTGTAGAATAAAAAAATACCCAAATTAAATGTAAAATTGTGGAAAATGACACAGAAATTCTGCTCGTAACTACCGGGAGGGGGAAAAATAGGTCAACCCTTCATTCTAGGCACATTAAATCTACAAATTCATGGTCTGATTGAGCAATGACACAGTTCTGCAGCAAATAGCATCCAACAAACTGGCTTAATTGTACTCCATTACTGCTCCCTGTGACCCCTCTCCCACACAATAGCAATTCTAGTTATATTCCCGTTCCCCAAAGTATCTCCATTTTCTAAAAATAACCATAAAAAATCCCCCTCTGTCTACAAAGCATCTTCTCCACTCAAATACTGTGGGGACATGTTGGAAATCAGTGCACTCCCGTCTCCCCACCAATGCGATCCGAAACTGGGTTTCAAGTTATTTCAACGGTTCTCTGCTTACTGCTGACAAATAATGTAGACAACATTCTGTTTGTCAAATGATCTGTGAATGATGATTATGGCTCAAATATGCAACTGGAGCTTCTGTAAATTGAGCAAATCATATATGGCACAGCTGAAAACAGCTTTTTAATTCACAGGCTGTGCATAGTTGTACATGTACGTGCATACAGCCGGATTCTTACTACACGTGGTCGTCAACGGCAGCTAACCATGTCTACGCGGCAGCTACGGCACAGACACACGGGTAATTGCGAGTGCGGTGCGCAAACAATAGGGCTTACAAAAGATACACAAGTTATAGTCCTACAGTAATGTGGAATTATCTTTACCTACCACCAATGGATACCCTGTAGTGCCACTAGGTGGAGAGAAGGTGGATGTTGAGTAGACCGTATACAGGAGTAGCAGGTTGCCAGTTTCTTCCCACAGGTGGAAAAAAGCCAGGTTTTTCCGCGGTTTTTCCACTTGCGAGAAATAGGTTTCTTCCAGTTCTTCCACTGAAAGCGAAGAAACTAAAAAAGCATTTTAAAAATTTCCTATTTAAAGACAATGACTTGAACTTTTGGTGTTATATATAGAGTGAATGAAATATAGTGAATAATTAAAAAAACCCCCCTACCTACCCCATGCAATGGCATAATTAAACTCGCAATTGATTCACAGGCCAAATATAACAAATACTTGAAGAAACTGATTAGACACTTTCCCCAAGCAAGGCAAGTAGCGAACTCATTGTAAAGAGATGAAAAGCTTCTATTTCTTTAAACAACGTTTAGTCTCCCAGGTTCTCCCACTAAGCAATACAAAGTTAGTATTAAAAGAATCAATGTTTGCTACTTTATGATTTGTGTTTTAAAATTAACAAATTGGCATACAGATTTTAAAAGCTTTGTTTTCCTTGTTTGCAACTATGATAGTAGAAATGTGCACATGGAAGACTGGGCAAAATGGGTTACACCATAGCTGCATAATGTGATTGCAAGACAAAACACAAAATTGTGAACAAATTAGATATATACTTGCCAAGGTATTACTAACATTAGATAGAAGTGTAATCATTTGAATTACTGAAAAAAAAATTATTAGCTCGTAAGTAGACTAACTGGATATAGATAGACTTGTGCTTACATTTTTGTAAGGGAAAGCACAGAAGCAATACTTTTTGTTGTGTTTTTATAGTGGTCCCACCGTTGCCTGTTTATCCCTAATCTGTACCAACGCTTGACTTTATCTTTTCCTTTGTTTCTTCTCTCCTTTTCTTCCCAGTTTCTTCCAGTTTCTTCCGCAAGAAAAACTGGACACGCAACCCATTTTTCCAGTTTCAATTTCCGGAAGAAATAGGTTTCTCCGGAAGTTTCCGAACCCTGCGGAGTAGACACGCAGCGACCACGTAGCTTACCCCGTGAGTACCACGACGCCATTTGAGAGTGGATGAAAACTTCATGAAATGAGGGCGCCATACACTTGGGCTCCGTTTAGCATTTTTTTGAACGTGTTTAGGAAAAATCATTACGAAATTCAAATCGGGCGATCATCAAAAACACCTTATTCCGCACATGTTATCCAAAAAATGCAAATATATGCCAAAATATCAAAAAACACAAAATGGCAATGAGAAATACCGCGCGCGTGAGAGCCGTTTGTTTGTAACCACGCCGCTACTCCACGACGGTTTTGTGGCAGACGTCGCTGGTGTACACGATCCTTCATGGGCAAAATATACCTGAATACTGCCGGCGAGTGACTCTGAGTGGGTAGTTCAATGTCACTCGGTAGTAGCTGTGTGGTAACATAGCATGAAAGAAAATTGCGCCGCTTGTAACATGAAAACCAATGATGAGATGGATCGAAACCCAACGAACCTAAACGAGGTCTGAAAAAAGCAAAGTTGAAGGATTCAGAAGTTCTCCTAATTGAAGTTACGTTAACTTTGCCTCAATCGTATATAATCTCCCCAAAATTAAAAACAACACCACCACAAGCAGTAAACAAAACAGAAAGCATATATTTTACTTAGTACTGGCCGTACCTTCCCAAATATCCCTATCACGGTACTGACCAGGAAGGCTTCACCAGCACGCGACGCGCGTCTGCGCAAGAGCCCTAGTTCTAGGACTTAATTTCACTAGAAGAATACACTTATTTTGTTAAAGAATGGATATAATAGCTGCATAGATCAGGTTTAAGCTCTTCTCATAACTTCAAATGGATCTTGCTCTTTTCGTTCCCCCATTTGAAAGTAGTAACAATATTTAAGGCTGTTAGAGTCCCAATTTTCAGCAACGTTGTTGCCCAAAGACTCCATGTTATTTTTTTTAAAATCACAAAGACCCCATATTTTTTGAAAATTTACCACTGTCACCCAAGACCCCTATTTGGGGGGGAAAAATTGTTAGAAAAATTGGCAAAAATCTCACCCAAGACATATTTTGAAATTGTTCACTCAAAAAAAACTTGTATTTCGGGGCATTGGCTTTCTCTCGCCAAAAGATCCTTATTTTTTTCAGTCCTCTGACGACTGGTTGGAAACGTACAAGCCTTAGTACGTCCATCACATGTGAATGCCCCAAAAATGTTTTAAAGAGCGAGACTCGCACAGCGAATGCAGAAGATACATTGTTGCAAATCAAATTACCCTGATCTTTTGGTGTGACAAAGATAGCTTAATACTATAGCTGTAGTATTCATTCTTTGAGATATTATATTTCTGTCTTTATTATTATCATATGGCTATCACAACAGCTTGTAAACAAACCATATTGCTGTGTAGAAAAAAGAAAAATTTAAATAATAATTCAGTACGTGAAACTGGAAAAAAAAAATATTTGCTTGCTATGTAAAATGAATGTATAGGATAGAACGAGAAATATACAATTGAAAAGCACAGCTTTTATTTATTTTTTTGCAATACTTATCCTTAAAAAATACAAAAAACATAAATAAAATCAAAAGCATTAAAAGCTCTGCATAATTGATATATGTACAAGCAAGCAATTGTAGTCCATGTCATCCAATATGCACTACTTATCACAGGGCAAGTGAAGCAAAAATTCCCTTATCTAAAGTACATTTCCATTCACATGTAGGCCTACATCTTGTACCATTCCTTCTTCCCCCAAAGCTGGTTAATCATCCAGCGCTCTCAATCCTCAAACTCAACACTGTTCAACGTTCGATACGGCGCATATCCCCGTACAAGGGCTTCAAGAGAGGATTTCTTTCCTGTTGTGGCAACCAATCCAGCATGGCAGCTCGATCCCGCAGGCTGCCGCACCCGGCTCGATTCAGGACACAAGTGATGCAGCTCCCAACACATGACAATAAGAAAAACAACATAAATTTTGCTAGTATCAGAGTAAGACCATATGCTGCGGACTCTACACAACCTTGGAGTCAGTGTGTGTGGTGGTCATTAGCGAGACTGTTCAGTTTCACACAGATGCCTACTGGTTATGTTTTTTAATTTTTGAATTTCTGGAGAGGATTTGGGGGAAACGAGGGGCAACTACAAAACCAGCGCTTTGTATTTATAGAGTCATGGCTCAGTTTGAGTAGTACTTACACTGAGAAATTACATGTGTACTTTCTAAATATAGCTCATTAGAAGCATCAATTTACGTAATTTTTTGCATCATGTGATTTTCAGGGTTTCTTAGAATAAATTTCATGCAAATGGCCCATTTTGTCTTTCCACGTATTCACTGCTTTGACGTTTTTCTTGATGAATGAAATTGGTATTATTTAGTGTTCCATGGGTTTTTGCTCAAGCTTCCCCCCAAAAACCCCTATTCATCCATTATAAATTAATAGATTAAGGCCAAAAAAAAAACTATTGTTGATTGTCCTCGTCCGCCCGACCGTATACCATCGTCCCGACCGTTTTACTTTTTTTTGGAAAAAGGGTTTTTTTTTAATTCTGAAATTCTTAATTTCAACATTAAAAAAAAAATCAAAAGAAATTGAAATTAAATACAAAAAAGGTCAAAAATGCACCGAAATAAAACTAATAAAACCCTAGTAGTCTCTAACGTAGAAGTGTTGTTATTTGCCAGTTCGTCGTCCTTCAAGCACAATTTTGCAATATTTTCTCGCTAGCGGTATGCCCCGGAGACCACCAGCCCCAGGTATGACGGTCTGCATTTGATAATGGTACTACGGTCTGTGAACAGCCAATGGTGGCATGCATGTTCCACACGCTGTATAATTTTTTAAGGAACTGCTAAATTCTAGCGAGTAAGATTGCACTTTGTTTTCAAAATGAATTAATAACTTGATGTTCGCACCATGCGGTTGTTCTCTAGCTATTTTGGTTGGCTAAACACTCTATTTTGTGTTTGAGAAGATTTCTCTGCCCGTTTGCAAGCTTCGAAACGGTGCAGAATTCGGTAATTTATCGGCGCTTCTCTGGCATTTTTGTGCCATTGGATGTATTTGACTTTGATTTCGTTTTCTTCCGAGTGTGTTTCTAATAAGTACATTTTTTAAGAATGAAATCATAATAAAAAACTGATAAGTTTCCGTATTTCTATTCCAAAGTCACTTCCCATAGGTTATGACGGCAAGGCCTGGCGGCGGAGGGGGAAGGGGCGACTCTTACTCAGTAGGCCCTACCAGGATAAGTTAGCCACACATGTGGGGCCCAAGATGATAAGTTATTGAATTGGTTCTTACAACGATAAATAAAGACTTGGAGGCTTTGTTCAACGTGGTGTAGACAAGTAGGCAAGAGTACAGATCTCGTAACAAAGGAGGGGTCGATGATGTGATGTGCAAGGAAAAGAACGCACTCACACAACATTGTGAAAAACAATATGAACATGTTTCCTCATGAGGCTTAATTGTCATCATGTGAAAATGTTGTATATTGAAACATGTCAGGCTTGCACAATTGTAAATTCTGTTGTTTATTTATATACCTCAGTTTGAATGTGATGCAATATCGTATTCCAACTATGGAACATGCTGAAAAATTAAAAACAAAGAAAAAAAAATAGAAATCGAACGACCGACCATTCTGCCCAGAGGACAATCTATGGACAATCAAACAATTTTTTTTGGCTGAATGGACATGAAATACATCAAAGCTTTTTATGCTGACAATTTAATACAATTAATATTATTCTAATAGAGGGCAACAAAGACAAAAAATAAAATGTTAACAGGATTTTGGTGATTTGCCATTATCATATCTGACCCTATAGAACATTATTCCTAAGGCAAAACTTGCTGTTCAGCCTTTTTATCCCTTTTGCTAAATTGTTGTAAATATGGCCACCTCCAGCACTTGGTCATTATTGAAAGAAATTCAATCTTACTTAACAATTGGCATCCGGGCATTCATGTGGTATAATTAACTTGGTCAGCTAAAGCTTCCCCCCATAAATTAATGAAACCATGCATACATGTCAAATGCAGCGGTGTATATTTTTGGTGAATGCTGAAGTGCTTAGAAGGGGGTTGCACTAAGTTGATTTTGACACATCTTTGATCATCTATTTCAAGAAAACTACGAGTAGCACTGATATTAAAAATGCCAAATCCTACAGGAAGCAGAACTTCAATGCTCCTAATTATATGTGTTTTGTGTGTGTGTGTGTGTGTGTGTGTGTGTATCTGTGTGGTGGATCCTATCACCAAAAAAAAATAAATTGGTATTTTTTGTTAAAGGTCCATGGTCCGATCGTTAATAGCCTCGTCCCCAGGGACCGGAAGTGGTCAACATTTTGGTACCTGATGAAAGCTACTATTTTGCTCATTTCCCTGTGAAATCTTAGGGCTAATGGATGTTTGGTTTTGAAGTTATGAGCGAAAATGTGCTCCATTTTGGTCGACCAATATTAATTTTACACAGTCTATGGGGCTTGCAAAATCATGTTTTTAGCTCTCACATCAAAACGGATTGTAATATGGGTGCGAAACTTCACAGATGGCGTTTTGGGTGAAGGCCATTCTATTAATTCTAAAACTTTATAGCCTATGTACTTAAATCAGACCATCCCCCTTTAATTTATCATTTTGAGAATGAAACTAAATGGCACAGCAAAATGTTAAATATAGTTAGTCGGGCTTAGAATTGTAACATGCATTATAGTGCATTGAATTTTGTTTTTTGTTTACTGAATCGAAATTAGTTGATCAAGCATTTTCTATATCCGAGAACCAAAGTTGGGCTGTACCTAAAAACCCTGGATCCACATATTGACCATTTTGAAATCAAATGTCAACAAACGAACCAAACTCAGCATTAGATGGTGCCTATTTTGAACCATACATTTTTTTTGGGTGGGGGGATAAACCACTCATCTGTTTTTTGATAGTTTCTTTGATAGTTTTGACTGGTTTTTGTGTTGTGTATTGTTTTTTTGTTTTTTAAATACAGATCACTGATTACTTAGTTTAATTTGCATTTTGCAAACCTATATGAAAATATCAAAACCCAAATAAAACAACACACACACACAAAAACAAATATGCAGTGCCTTTAATCACACTTACAGACCACAATAATAACTACACATCACTCAAATTTGGCCGGTGCTCAGTGATGCACAACTCCATTCTAGTTTATTGATGGGAGTGGTCACAGCCATTTAATCTGCGCGACAAATTAAAATTGCCAGTCGTCGTCAAAATTTATTGTTTTGGCTGTTTCGCCGTTGTCCATCACTTCAGGCACTCCATCTTCATTAGCCGGGAAGTCTACACTTGACCTCGTTAACTGGATTCAAGGCCAACTCGGGAACCTATCAAGATCATGATCAGCGAGTGCACTAATAAATATATTGTCATTAGAGCATAAAGCTATTAGAGGAGTTTTCTGTCAATTTATGGACTAGGCTACAGTGGGTTTCTTTTGACAATGACCATTTTATGGTTTATAATCCTAATATCCTAATTCCCTGTCTGGATAAGCATTATAATTATTACTGATGGACAACTGCTGTGACTGAAAACCAGGCTGAAATTCGGTGACAAAGAACTGGGTTTTTTTTCCTTTCTGAGTTTTGTTTTTTTGTCTTCCGTTTATTTTTGTTTTTAAAGTTAAATTGTGTCCACCCCGATTCAAGGCAAGACAATATTTTGGGACCACACTTATTGTTAAAGGCTGACTCAGAGATTTTTTGTGTGTGTAATAATTAAAAATAGTCAATTAGAACTAAAGACTGTAACTTAAAATGCACAATCCCAAAGTTTGATGCAGTAAACATTTATTTAGTATTATGTGCCATAGGATACTCTCAAAATGGATTCATTTCCAAAAATACTTTTAAGACATTCAAAATTATGTTTTCATGAGGTAGTTGAATAGTAGTGCTTAAGTCCTGCCTCAAACAGAAATGTGTTCTTGTATCATTGCTTTACAATTCAAAGTAACATGCCTGGAAAAAAGTGGGAAATTTGGGAATGATATTCCCGGGAAATTATGTTATTTGTAGGGAAATTTTTTGTCCTTAAAGTTCA
Organism: Ophioderma brevispina; assembly: GCA_023653785.1. Classification (NCBI taxonomy): domain Eukaryota; kingdom Metazoa; phylum Echinodermata; class Ophiuroidea; order Amphilepidida; family Ophiodermatidae; genus Ophioderma; species Ophioderma brevispina. The sequence goes on from JAMKCH010065904.1 coordinate 57,294, forward strand.
AAGAGACATGAGGAGATTTCCAGAAAGAAGCGAACCCAAATTTTTGTTGAACCCCGGTTTTTTTGCATATTTGGAATGCTTACCAATGTATTAGATCACCCCTGAAGTAAATTAGCCGAATACACCGTCTTTATGTAATAAGATGATGATTTAGTACTTTCTGTCGTGCACGACAGAAAGTCAAAGCATGGTTTTCTATGGGACGATTGCGATAGTTTTTTTTTTTTTTTTTTTTTATCAAGATCATGATCAGCGAGTGCACTAATAAATATATTGTCATTAGAGCATAAAGCTATTAGAGGAGTTTTCTGTCAATTTATGGACTAGGCTACAGTGGGTTTCTTTTGACAATGACCATTTTCTGGTTTATAATCCTAATATCCTAATTCCCTGTCTGGATAAGCATTATAATTATTACTGAGGGACAACTGCTGTGACTGAAAACCAGGCTGAAATTCGGTGACAAAGAACTGTTGTTTTTTTTTCCTTTCTGAGTTTTGTTTTTTTGTCTTCCATTTATTTTTGTTTTTGTTTGTGTTTTTAAAGTTAAATTGTGTCCACCCCGATTCAAGGCAAGACAATATTTTGGGACCACACTTATTGTTAAAGGCTGACTCAGAGATTTTTTGTGTGTGTAATAATTAAAAATAGTCAATTAGAACTAATGACTGTAACTTAAAATGCACAATCCCAAAGTTTGATGCAGTAAACATTTATTTAGTAGTATTATGTGCCATAGGATACTCTCAAAATGGATTCATTTCCAAAAATACTTTTAAGACATTCAAAATTATGTTTTCATGAGTTAGTTGATTAGGAGTGCTGAAGTCCTGCCTCAAACAGAAATGTGTTCTTGTATCATTGCTTTACAATTCAAAGTAACATGCCTGGAAAAAAGTGGGAAATTTGGGAATGATATTCCCGGGAAATTATGTTATTTGTAGGGAATTTTTTTGTCCTTAAAGTTCAAAGAGACATGAGGAGATGTATTAGATCACCCCTGAAGTAAATTAGCCGAATACGCCGTCTTTATGTAATAAGATGATGATTTAGTACTTTCTGTCGTGCACGACAGAAAGTCAAAGCATGGTTTTCTATGGGACGATTGCGATAGCAGGCAAGTTCAAAACAAGGTTTGCGGTTTTCTTTTGTACTTGTTTGTTCAATAAACCTTTGAAACGTTCTCGGTAGGTGGTCTACGACCGATCCAGTGAAAATTGCGAGAAATTTGTATCCTCAAAAAATCTCCTCCTGTCACTTTAAATAAAGAAATACATAAGAATTGAAGGGAAATTTTTAAATCTTGGATGGAAATATTGCAATCTTAAAGGGAAATTTGGATTGTATTCCCAGGAAATTTTGCATTTTTTTCCAGGCCTGCAAAGTAGTTTTCTTACTACTTCTATTACCGCTTATTGTACTTTAAAGGGGGATGGCCCGATTTAAGGATATGAAGTTTTCATCTTGATAGAGTGGCCTTCACCCCAAAACCTCATCTGTAAAGTTTCGCGCCGATATTTCAATCCGTTTTGCTGTGAGAGCTAAAAACGTGATTTTGTAAGCCCCATAGAGCACTGTGTAAAATTAATATTGGTCGACCAAAATGGGGAACATTTTCGCTCATAACTTCCAAACCAAATATCCTTTTGCCCTAAGATTTCACAGGGTAAATGAGAAAAATAGTAGCTTTCTTCTGATACCAAAATATTGACCACTTCCGGTAAAATCTGGAGTTTCTGGGGACGAGGCTATTAGCGATCGGGCCATGGACCTTTAACTATTTTATAGTATTTGATCATTTTATCCAAAACGTGTCAATTTATTGTAGAATGGAAAAACCTGCAGTCATCTACAGCCCTACATGAAACAAACAAGGCAGTTTTTGATCAACTAGTGCCGCCTGCTTTTGCGATCCACCTTCCCATCACTCTCTGCACAAGTTGACCTCTAATGACCTTTGACCTGGTATGTAACCTTTAACCCTACCATGACATACAAGTGTCTATGGTGCACCTATGACCTGAGTTTGGTGGCAATTGGAGTTAAGGCGTCCATGCAGCAATTTGAAACAGGTTAACCGAAACTTTAACACACACGCACACACGTATGCGCCTTCCTCTACTATAGTTCATGCGACACCAAAAGTAATTTACATAAGTACCATTCATGCTGCATTCAAATTTTTACTTAGTTTACTAAGGTTAAACTCATTAAAACTGGGCCTGTTAATTTCAGGTGATTTGTTATAGACCTATGGGTGCTTTTTTTACTCTTGAATTTTAATACAGATAGCTGTTGAACATCTGCATTCACGCTGATGTCTAGTCGGAATGTCGCCATCAGCTAGTAGACTAGGTTATTAATAAAACACGATGACGTCAACAATATTAAAATGGGAAAGCTCTTTTCAATGGAACTGACATGATCATTATGAAAAAAAGCAATCCTGAACACATGTGATCTCCATAATCTAGACTAACCCATCAAAATACACCTTCGCTGAATATTTTACCCAATAGCTACATGTATTTTTAGTGGCCTGTGAAAATATGGTTGATGTAAGGTTATTATTAGGGTTACGGCTAAGTTTACGAATAAATAGAGAGGCAAAGTCTTCCCCACCACCCACCCCCACCCACGCACGTCGCACGCATGCACACACACACACGAAATGAACAACATGCTTTTTTTTTTTTTTTTTTTTTTACTAAGGTTAAACTCATTAAAACTGGGCCTGTTAATTTCAGGTGATTTGTTATAGACCTATGGGTGCTTTTTTTACTCTTGAATTTTAATACAGATAGCTGTTGAACATCTGCATTCACGCTGTCTAGTCGGAATGTCGCCATCAGCTAGTAGACTAGGTTATTAATAAAACACGATGACGTCAACAATATTAAAATGGGAAAGCTCTTTTCAATGGAACTGACATGATCATTCTGAAAAAAAGCAATCCTGAACACATGTGATCTCCATAATCTAGACTAACTAAAGGTCGGTCATACTTCCCACTGCACTGCATTGCCTGTGCAGTAATTTAATGCAATGTTCCGTCACTTCGCTGCACTCCTAATCGGAATTTACTGCAGGTCAACCCAGAGTTCACTGCAGGTCACGGGTGCAGTTGCGTGCCCAGTCGACTGCAAAGATTGTAAGAAAATTGGCATACTGCAACATGACTGCACCCACGCATTCTTGCTGCATCGCCAGTAAAAATAATTTAACTTCGTTGCAGTATGCACTGCGTTGGTACAATACTGCAGTGATTGCAAGTGACATTTTGGTAGTGCATTGCAGCACTGCCTGCAAGGCATTGCAAGTATGAAAGGACCTAACCCATCAAAATTACACCTTCGCGCTGAAATATTTACCAATAGATAATTTTAGTGCCTGTGAAAATATGGTTGATGTAAGGTTATTATTAGGGTTACGGCTAACCTAAAGTTACGAATTAAAGTAGAGAGGCAGAAGTCTTCCCCACCACCCACCCCAAACCCAACACGTCGACGCAGCACCCCACACACACACGAAATGAACAAACAATGCACACCTTTTCCACATGAACATCATAACACATTCGGCGATGCTTATAAGAAAACAATGTGAACTCCATTTTTTTTGCTCGAAGAAAATAAGTAGGGATAAATTCTTAAAGAGACAAGATCTTGATCTATGGATCTTGAGGGGGCCCCAATTTTGGTTGTTCTGAGAAGGAAATTATCATACCATCCATGTAATCCTCGATTTTCATTGGATATTCGCCCAATTTACTGACTACAATCTTAGCCAAAAGTGTGTTTGGTGGAAACATGAATGCTTTTTGCCCCGATATTTGCCGCATTTCTCTTTAAAAGATATATAGGACATCGTTGTCATCTTGGGTTGGGAGGCTTGGGCATTCTCTATCCATGCCACCCCTCCCTATCCACACCAATCAATGTTGGGTTCTTGTAGGGTGGCGAGACCAAAAATTTCGGAATCAACATTGCCAGGGGCGGGAGGGGGGGAATTTTTGAAGTAGGCCTTATAAAAGGGTTCCAACACTTTTGGCTAAGATTGTAGATATATCACCCCCTCGGAGCACGTCTCGACATCCGTATCATGGCAGTTAGGAACTGCGCTGCGTGGACCAGCATCATGGCAACAAAAATCTGAAAATCGGCGTCCATTTTGACGTAAATCACGGCTATAATTTGGCTTTGTTTGTTCCGAGTTGGAACAAGATTTCAGCACAATCGCTCTCACACACACTAAAAGACTTTAAAATAGGTCAATAATTTTGTTTGGGAATCAGAAGATGATTTTTAGGCTGTTTATCTTCAAAGATTATTGTCGCGAAAAAATTGTAACTTGCATCATTTGAAACAATCTTACCTAACCAGGATACCTACAGTCAATTACCATAAGTATTGTTTTGTGAATCACCTGTAGAATTTTCTTGCGGCCAAATGTTGTGCTATTTTGTTCTGCTTTGGTTGAAAAACGTTATTAGATGAGTTTTGAGGTGACAAGATATATCTAGTCTTTTTTGTTTTATCGGATTCTGTATTCTGGGCTTGGCCTGCGCCCTCGCCGATACAACTCCTCGAACGAGATATAATCCGTATCCCCCAACGTACTAATAACTAATAATATATAATGACATATTTCCATTTTTTTATGTAGCAATGCGTACTATCGCAGATGGTAAATGAGCAGTAAATAAGTACTTTCACTTTAATTCCACTCTTAGTGTGCATTTACCTGAACTTAAATCTGAATATTGATCAATTTCCAATATTGACCAAAAATGTAAACCCACGCATTGGACGCTACTGAAAAATATACGGGTATTAGAAAACAAGATAATGCAGCTGTTTCAGTGATTATTTCCTAAACCCGTTACTGCTGGAACAGGGGGTTAAACAAGTGTCAGGAAGTGACCTGATTTACACTCAACCGGTCGAGGGACCACCACACTGAATGACATACTTACGTCCATTTGTGGGCTCCTGTATGGCACTAACTACAGCCGTCACAAAGTACTCGAAACTATACCAAACCGGTCTCCCAGTTTGTCCTGAGATCCATGCGCCATTTCCTAAAAAGAAGATTTCCCGATTGCTACCCATTTAGAAAGTAATGAAACATCGATCTGTACTGGGATTAGGGGTAGGTAAGAAAATTAGGGGTTTAAAGTAATTCATGAACACATCAATGTTTGGTTGTCATCATTAATCGTGCGTTAAAAATGACCAGCATAAATGCAAAAAAAGAGAGAGATTACAAATATTTGATCTCCTTCCCCTAAGTGCCATGCCACTTTGAATGCTTATTCAAAGGGTATTACAAAGTAATTAGCCAAATTGCAGATGATTGATAATAAAAGCTTCGAGGGATTACAGACATATAAAAAGGTCGATTGTGATTGGTGATTTCTTATGTCATGTATGGCCTATCCGAGGTACTGCAGAGAACGTCGGTAGATTTCATGCCATGGAGTTAAATGATAGGTCAAAGTTATTGCAATTTGCATGAGTTTTAAAATGATACGGTCAAAGGTAATTTATCAAAAATTTGACACCAAAACCCCAAAAAAAAATCACACAAAAAATTTAATTCTATCGATTTGCATCAATGTCAGGAGTTTTGTCCAATATAAAAATGTTTATGCTGTAAATTACAAGTGTAGCTTGTGCTTATTAAGGACAGACACGTAGATAAAGATAATGTGTAGTAATATCCACAAGAAAATTAAACTCAACAAAAGAAATGCAATGTCTGGCAGTGACCCACTGCACAAACATCCCCTCCCTTTTCATTTTTGGAATATGCATTAGCTTTAATGTACCAGTCATCTTTCACGATGAACATCATTTAATTCCATTGTTAAAGTACAATCAGGGGCCCCAGATCAAAATGTCATCTGACAAAACTAGAATGATGACATTGAAATGGGAAATGTTGGTCCTGGTCAATGCATCCATGAGTAAATACCTTACTAGCCGAAGTGGGCATGTTACATTCATCATGTATTACAATCGCCAATGCCAATGGTGGAACTTGCAGAACATGACAGTACTAATCAGACTCTAAATTCTCTCTGAAACATGCCACAAAATATCGACATTAGTTGTTGTGAAATATTTCATTGGAGAAGGGGAATTCTCATGTCTTGTGAAAAGTTTAGTATTCTCTATTTGATTCTGCAAAAGGTGCAGAATTGGCAATACAGAAAATGGATTTTGACTCTAAATTCTCTTAAATTTGACTTACTATTTGTCCCAATAATAGCTAATATTAGTGGAGTGTCATTTGCTCTCTGTTACTAGGAAATGTGTCTTGAGGAGGAGGAAACAAAAATTTTGGATGCACCAGCTGATTTGGCTTGTAGCACATTCACTTAGACTTGACTTACATTTCAGGATTACTCCTTCTGCCTTCTACATATCCTGTATTACCAGTGACACACAAAACATGTCAAGCCAAGAAGAGAGGAGATGGAGTTATGCTTTAAAAAAAAAAAAAGTCTTTAACACCTGTTACCATATTCAATTGGACTTTACAATTGATAACAGAAGTTTATACCTGTGCAAATTAAGTGCCATTTTAAGGCTAAATAGTTTTAAAGAAACTATCGTAATATCTTGAAGAGTCAAAGTATTTAAAAATTTCTTTCTATGATACTGTAAAACACTTTAATTTCGCGGGTACTATTTTTGCGACTTGCCGGAGAGCCGACATTTCGCTGGGATTGAATTTCGCGATTCAAAAATGTCCTCATAGTACTAAATGAGTCGCAAAGTCTGCCGAATTTTGAACTCCCTCCTTACCTAGGTATAACGATTCCATGACAAAAACCTGTGTTAAAATGAGACTTCGACCTTACCAATTATCTATCCAACCCTCACATTGCCAGCCACCGCCAGTGTAGATCATTACTCCTGAATCCTATTTTAATTCTATTTTGTACTGGCCAAGGCAAGGTCAGTGTCCTGGTCAGTGCTAAAACCATCCCGTAAACAATTTTATGTTGTTAAGTGTTGTGACTCGAATAATCTACACGAAGGCCGCTCGTGTGCGCGTGGGATTTTTGAGTCTGTGAAACTTTATCAGTGGTTATTGAAGCCACGTGTATTAGGCACAGAAAATGGAAGCACGGCGCGAAGTACAGTACACCGAGTGAAAAGTAGTACATAACCTCAAAATCAAGGGATATAAATGATTTTGACTTTACTCGGAAAAGTTTTACTGAAAAAAAGAGAAAGGGAAGCGGAAGAATGGAGAGAATTCTTCCCTTTCCAGCTATTGCAGCATGCTATTCTGCCTTTATAGCTTTGGGTTTGGGTTCGACTAGTAAAGTTTCGCAGCTGTCACTTTCAGTGATAAATGTAGCAAAATTCAAGCCGCAACATTTTTCATTTTGTACGTTTTCGGGTTTCATAACACTGCGCGTGGGCAGTTGTGACAGTCGATTCGGCTATAGCTTTTAGTACTAGTAATCAACGTTTGGTTTTCAAAAAGGAAACGCCCGTTCGTGAAGACCTAACATCATGTGGCGTATGTTAGGGGTAAAGCCCCCTTGCCAACCTTCAACACTCAGGGCCTTCCTATCCGCGGAAATGACCGTTCTAGAGCAGAAGCAAATGCTATAGCCGATGCAAATGCTGAAGTCGATTTGATTGTTCAACCTTCTACTCAACTGCTAGCATAGGCCTAAGAAGGGATACATTAAGTACACTGACTTACAACGTGCAGAAATTGCCCAGTATGATATATGACACTGGAAATAGCAAAGCAGCTGCCAAGTATTCTGCCGAGTTAAAAAGGAAGGTGAAAAAAAGCACAGTGCGTGGGTTTGTGAAGCGGTATAAAACATTACGCAAAGCTACTCCTGCAGATAAACTTGGAGGAGTATTGCAAATCGGAGTGAGGCGACTCTATTTGGGGAAAAACAATGACGCTATGATTCAGAGATACATTAAAAAAGTTAGACGGAATGGTGGAGTTGTCAACAGAAAAATCGTGATTGGTGCAGCCAAGGGTTCATCAAGGCCAAGGCAAAGCAGTATGCTCAAAGAGTATGGAGGATCCATGAGTAACCAAAAACGTTGCCACAGTCCGTCCTTAAACGGTCGGATTCGTCAACGGAAGGGAACCAAGGCCGCCAGAAAGTTACCGGATGGGCCTTTGACAGAAACATCAAAGACGCATTACCTGCACCGGGTGGCGAAATGTGTCGCAGACCAGCGTTACACCTCTGGTGGTAAATATTGATCAACCGGGGCGGCAATCGTGCCGGTGTCCCAACTGGACTCTGCAGACGAAGTCCAAGCAAGCCCCATCGTGGGAAAGAGGATAAGCGAAAATTACTGTTCTCATGAGGAGCCTCTGCAGCAGGAGAGCTATTGCCACCACAATTGCTGTATCAGGGTACAACCACCCAGTGTCACCCCAAGAATAAGTTCCCACCCGGTTGGATATTCATAATACAAGCAACCATTGGAGCAACCGAGAGTCGATGGCGCGCTATGTTGACACTATCTTGGACCCGTACATGAGCAAAGAAGAGAGAGGAGCTTGGACTACATGATGCAGCAAGGACTCGTCATCTTAGACGTTTTCAAAGCTCATCAGGTGAAGGAGTGATCGAGGCCGATGCATAACCAAAACATGACGAACTGTGTTGTTCCCGGCAGTGGCGTAACGGGAGAGTTGCAGCCCGGGATCTTAGTGTTAATGGCCGCTTAAAGTGTCATGTAGGATGCCTTACCGATTGGTACGCTGACGAAGTCGCGGAAATCACCGAAGATCTAAGATATCAACGGTGATGATACTGATGAGGACGTCGCTTCTAAAGTGGCATTTGGACTTCTCTTACTTAAAGCACTTTTCATGTAATGGTGATCAAAAGCATGGACGCGCTTGCCTTAGACATGAAGAAGATTCGGAGAGGATTTGAATTGGCGGGCATTCTAGAAGCCATAGAAAGGGCACCTACTGAACCTTCCTCAGGAGAGGTGAGGATGATGATATGATATGGAGGGAATTAAGAATAAACGGACATTACCAGTCGACTTGTTAGTTGGAAATTTCTTGATGAAAAAGCATTTAGTGGTACTAGTATACTGTACAGTTAATAGTGATTGCCTATGGTGTTTATCATTATTTTTTTATTCAGCATTTGCGCGCAAGACTTCATGTTCTGCAGTAACCAATTTGAAATGGTTTAGATTAGGAGTAGTTTTGCGGTATGGCATAGTCAGAGAAAGAAAAATGTAATAAAGTTTTAAAGAAAACTTAAGCGACTGATACTTGAAACAAAGGTTCAAAATGACTACTAGTAGGCCCTATTACTGCATTTCACGATCGTTTCAAATTGATCATGTACAATACTAATACTAGTAGTGATAGAAGTATAGTAGATTTAGGTCAATAAAAAGAAAAATAAGAAAGAAAAAAGTGTTTCCGCTAGACCACATGCGTTTTATTAGGGGCCAATTTTAATTACTAGTACTTAATACATTTCCTTTTTTCATTGTAAATTTGGAAAAAGGAAAAAAAAAAAACACTTTGCATTTTGGTTTTCTGACCCCGAACCTGTTACTCTACGATTTAGTCAGGCCAGGGTACAAAACCAAGATTCTAGTAAAGCTCGAAACGGGCCGCCTGTGCTGTCCGTAATTACCAACGAAAATCAAATGCAAAGTACTATTGTGATAATTCGAGGCCGTCCGCGTTTGAAAATATAGTGCCACACTGCCCGTTCCAAATCGCGAAAAGGAATTCAGTGTGAAATCAAACTCATGGTCCGCGACCCTTTCGAAGAAATGCGATAAACAAGTGACGAAGGTACAACAGGTTTGGAAGCCGATATACGTTTCTCTGGGTTTTAACGTCAAACCAATATTAGTATACATTATGGGAATTGAAACGGTGAGTTAAAACGTCCTAAACAGAATGAGGTTTTGTTAAGTGGGTGAAAATAACTCGTATGTTCGAATAAAACTCACGTTTGAAGTTTACCATGTTTACACTGTGTTTTTCAGCGAACGTGTTGGTTTAATGAACTCTGATTTGGAGTCATTTATTTCGCGAGTTTTAATTCGCGAATTTTCGGTTCCCGCGAAAGTCGCGAAATAAATACTCGCGAAATTAAGTGTTTTTACAGTAGCTAAAACTTAGGTGAGGGATAAGTCTGTAGAATTCTCATAATTACTTTTCCAACTGAAAAATTGACAGAAAATGAAAGCAGCAGTGTTCAAAATCGAATTCTCCATTAAGTTCGTATTGTAGTAAGTGTCCGTTCGGACTGATGACTAAAATTTCCGATGTGTCCTTATTGGGTGCTTCTGGTCCTATAATTCGCAGGATATGTTAGGATACCGTACTTGTTTACATGCCAAAATTGTGATTTGATGATTTTTTTTTATTTTCGATATAGCAAATCACTGATATGCCTGTAAGTCAGTGCAAGCTCACATGCATTTCAATGCCAAACAGATGCTTATTAGTTTTCATCACAGTTCGATTGTCATTAGAACTTGGAACAGAAAGTAGAAGGCTATTTTGTTCATTCTGGTTAATTTGCCTTCTACATGTAGTAGCTTCTTATAATCATTTAGTCCAAAATAAATAGATAAGTGGCAATAATAACCGGAAAAACTATCACAACTTTTAATTGCAATCGATGGGTGGAAAGGCATCCCCAACAATCAAGCTAACTTGTGCAATCAAAAACATAATAGTTAAAATCCTAATCATAAGATTTTGCCTTAAAATTTGTATGCACTTCATCTGGCTATGTGAATAAATCAACATATCATATCATTCCTGCAGTGAGTGCTTTACAAAAAATTGCCTAATTTGAGTGTAACTCCTTTTTTATAAGGGTTGTCAAAAATTCAATTAAGATAGTAATATTGATATTGTGTAATATTTTCTTCTGTATTGAATATCAATAATTGATTTTTTTTAAATCTCATTGCCTAATCCTTCAAAGGTGCAACTTGATCAGCTGATCCAATCAAAATGTACCGTTATGAGAAAATGACTAAGTATATTTACTTGATAGGTCAGAGATGTCATCTATGGGCCACATGTGAAGCATATATAGAGAAGCACTTTGATATATTGGCCAAACGTCACTGAAAAGTTCAGCAATAATGAAAGCTTTTACACTGGAAAAAACTTTAAGATGCACTTTACTCACTTTCTCACACACACATACACGCATAAGCAAACTCACACACAAACGACGGTTTGATTGCTAATCTTATCAGCTAAAACTGGCAGCTCACAAACAAAGCCTTTTCTTACATTCAGAGAATTTCATATAATATTGCCCCATTTATCACAAATTTACCAAAACTTCAGTAAAATGGCAAAAAATGACACCCTTCCAGTAAAGACACCACGCCTTCTGGGTGTGCAACTAACTCACAATATCCTGTCTCTTTGCATAGAACTTAAAAAGAGCAAACTGGGTGCAATACAATGTGAATACAAATGAGCCAATTTGTAGACATGATGATACTTCATTATTATAAGCTGGGGAATTGGGGTAAAATCTTCATGGAAGCTAAACTTAGTCATACATGTACACACATCATGACATCATGCACACTAATGGCCATTTTTTTTAAATTTCACTTTGAATCATTCATTTAATGATACTGATAGTCACTAATAGTCAATATTTTGCAGATTGATAACCAAACAGTGGTGGCTGAGAAAATTTAAACATGTTGGCTGGTATTCTGAAAGGGAGACTAACTTTAGACCTGGGTTTAAACCAGGGTTAGTCCTACAAGAGGGGACCTTTTTTCCTTTCAAAATACTGTGAAAGTTGAAAGTAACGGGTGAGAAAAATTCCTCAATGATAGGCTGGAACAGCCCATCCATGAGGGAATTTTCTCGCCCGTTACAGCACACTTTTAGAGTATGACCCCGTAACACTATTCAAAATCTCTTAATTCAAACAGCCGTTAACGAAGATAAAGATTCAAAATTTGAAAAGTTGTGTGTACGCTCTCCCTTATTCAGACGATTAAAAAAAAAAATTTTTGCTTAGTCAAAAGCAAATCAGCTTATTTTCAATTGAGGGTAGGTTTATTCGATAAGAGATTTACTAGTGTGTACGCACAATTCGTTGAATTAAGAGGTGATGTGTGTTGTTTACATACCAAGGCCATATTTCCAGTAAGCACCACTTGTTTCAATCTTTGTTAGTGTGCTGTAGTGTGGACGCACTTGTTATATTAATTAAGGTCGCGTGTGGACGCACGCTTATAAATAATCAAGATTACTAAACCTCGTCGAATATAAGCAATTTGGCATGTGTACGGGGTTCTATGTTGTAAGAAAAAAGTCCCCTCTTGTAGGACTAACCCTGGTTTAAACCCAGGTCTAAAGTTAGTCTCCCTTTCAGAATACCAACCAGTGACTGCAATTCTTTCAATTCGCAATACGGTGCACTGATATGTGGATATGGAAATTATGGTCGAATTGGATAATACCATTACATAGGGTGGAAGCTCCAGCCAAAGTTCTGGGGGTTTGATAGATGAAAAGCTTTAATGGGAAAAAACCATATTGATGGAATTTCAAAAACGATTGCACAAAATATGGCGTCCTTAATAGCTGAATGAAAGGCTTATCCCTGACGAATTTGCATCTTTTTATATGGACATTAATTTTACCGTATGTGAACTATAGCATCCTAGTATGGGGTAATACATATCATAGTTATATGGATAAGATATTTCAACTTCAGAAATGGGCGGTGCGAACTATTTCTAATAGTCACTACAGAAGCTACTCTGCTCCCCTGTTCCAAAGTTTAAATATTTTTAACGTTTATGACATGTATAAACTTGAAGTGGGTGTATACATGTTTGAACATTCTATAAATCAACTGCCAAATGTGTTTAACTTCTTTTTTTCAAAACAAGCTGAATATCATAATTACTGTACTAGAAATGCCAACGATTATACTCTTACAAGAAATAAAAAAGATGATCGGATCCAAACTGTAAGACACTTCTGGTCCAATCCTATGTAAATCTTTGACCAAAATCTAAAATATGCAAAATCTGTAAAACATTTTGAAAGCCAATTAAAAAACTCATTATATCCTAATATAGTTAAAGAAAATAGGTTTGGAGCAAGGGTGTGTATTTGGTTATTTTGGAGGTTATGCCGTTAATTTCTTTTTTGTTTTTGTTGTAAATGTATTTTGCTGTATATGTGTGTAAATTTGTTTGGGTCTTATGATCACCTATGGCCTTTGGCCTTTCGATCACATCCCCCATATCATTTACTTCGTATTAAATGTTGTTGTTTTTTTTTTAAATATTTTTTGTCTTGCTGTGATGAGGGGAAATAAATATGAATCATGTAGTGGTGGAACCTTGCCGGTCCAATTTTTTACCGTTAGGGTCGATATCGCAGTCCAAGTCACCACGGGATTTAATATGAAGTAGTAAGATTATTTATGGTGATAATCGGGCCATACGCAAGATTATTTTGGGGGTTGTGACTTCAAAAAAGTGGATCTTTTTCGGAAAAGTAGACTAAAGACACTATCAGTGATTCATCCGGATGAGACAAAATATTAAATTTGCAGAAATAGCTTAAAAGTGAAGGATATTCTGTCTAATCCTCATAAGTTACTTTTACAACTAAGAATCGACAGAAAGTGTCCGTTCGGACACTACTGACTAAAATATCCGATTTGGGACTTATTAGCTTGCTTTGGCTATCCTTTGCAGGGCAGTTAGAGTACTGTACTTTATCACCCGACATGCAAAAATCGATTTTTGATGATGTTTCAATTTTCTGATTGAGCAACTCACTGTTAATACATGAAATGCGTCCTATTTTCGACTTTTTAAAAAATTTCATCACCAAAAGTGGACTTCTTGTCAAATTATCCCTAGATTTGGCCTTTTTATCCAAAAATCTCAAAAACGGACCTTTTGCCCCTTTGTGGACAGTGAATACACTAGTTTTGAGGTTATGGAGCCTCAAAATGCTCATGCTCATTAGAATCACTGCATTATCAAAAGGGATAAAGGCGGTCCATTTGAAAATGCTTACTAGAATACAAAGAGTTTCATGACGTCCCTTGTTTTTTGAATCAAGAGCCGGGACTTCGAAATAAGAAAAAACATCAACGTATCACAAGTGACCCTCAACTTTGAAAATTACGGTCCTCACTGAATTTCAAGGCCGTACCCCCCCCCCCCACCCAAAGGGGGCTAGTAGTTGGGAATCTGGAAGTTGATCATTTTTTGACGGTCCACAGGACCCTTATAGTAAACAAGGGTCCTCGTCTCATTTTGGGGATTAAGCGACGAAGACTTATTTTGAACGCGCAAGAGCGTACAAAGATCTTGAATAATTTGGCAGTTTGTACTTGAAACAATTTAAAAAACATCTCTGACTGCGGTATTTCAAGTTTCACTTAGAAAATCGCGTTTTATCCAGATTGACCTCACTCATATGGAGTGCAAAAGTGCTTAAAACACAGCTCACAGTTAGTGAATTTATTCGGGGGGATCCAAGCCTTTTCACCTTGAAAGCTGGAACACATTGGGAGTCTCTACTCCTTACAGGGCAGTGATAATCATGTCTGAGGACTGAATCTGTCATCCAGACACTTAACTCATTCCAAGACACTCCTGGCTTAAAATACAACCATGCTTGTCATGTGACCATGTTTAAAAGACAAGCCTTCCCGCAAACACAAAAGGTCCCAGAACTGTCATGGTACAATCCCTGTACAGACAACATTCCTGGTGTTTCAAGGTGACTTGCTATGCACTTTCAATAGGCCTAGGAGAAAGAAAGTTTTGTAAGTCCATTTCAAATCTCCATTCACTGGAGTAATGATGAAAAATCAATTTCATGAGTATAAGAGGCCTCATGCATTCAATGCAGTGCTGCAATGCAGCAACAAAAATCGTACTGCAATCACTGGCAGTATTGCAACGCAATGCAGTTCTGCACCAAAGCTTAAAATGATTTTAGTGGCGATGCAGCAAGATGCAGTGGGGGCAGTCAGTGGTGCAGTATGCCATTTTTCCTGCAATCCTCACACGTTTACTGCAACCAGTGACCTGCGTGACCTGGGTGAGACCTCCAGTAAATCGATTAGGAGTTGCAGCGGAGGTGATGGAACACCGCAGGAAATTTACTGCACAGCAATGCAGTGCAGTGGAAGATGACGGTCCTTAGGCTTTAGCTATAGCAGAGGACGGCAGTTCTCTTCTCAACAAAAAAAAACCCTGAAAACTGTGTCTCCTGAGAGCGAGCGCAACGAGTAGAGCACCCATGACCGGGGTGCAAGGGTCAGCGCCCTGTGAAACTTGTGGATTTTAGAACTTGTAAAGTCCATTAAAACACCAGTGCCTGAATAGAACTCCATAAAACTGAAAATGACAACTGGTAATTTTCCATTGCAAAAAAGAGGTAGAGGTTGCGTTCCGACTTTCTTCTTGTAAATTCTATGCTTGTGTTCAGTGTTCTTAAACAGCTGAGCTGGTTCAGGCTTGGCTGCATTTGCCCACCTTTTAAAATTAGTACAGTTTAAACGGCTTAAAGTGACAGGAGGAGATTTTTTTAGGATACAAATTTCTCTCCAATTGCACAGGATCAATTGTACACCACCTACAAGAACGTCGAAGGTTTATTGGACCCCACACAAGTACAAAAGGAAACAGCAAACCTGCTTTGAACTTGCCTGCTTAACGTAATTGTCCCCATAGACACCGTTGCTTGACTTTCTGTCGTGCACGACAAGAAAGTACTACAGTTATCAGATTTTACATAAAGACGGCGTATTCGGTTATTCACTTCAGATTGATCTAATACGTGGGAAGCATTACCAAATATGCAAAAAACCGGGTTCTTTTTTTGAAAAAAATGGGGCGTGCTTTTTCTGGAAATCTCATGTTCTTTAAGATAGCCTGGCATAGTACTACTTATTTTAAGTTTAATTAGTTTCCTGTCAGCACTGATCAATGTATTTTCTGGCCATCACTCTGACGGAAGCAAGTCAACTGCTGTGTATCTGAACCTATTCATTAATGATTTATGCACGTTTGTACGTGTGTGAGCTTTAATTGCTTTCGGTTATGACAACCCACCATGCAGGTACTCTCTCTTTACTTCATACACCATAAAAGTAAAACAAATGCAGTCCCAGGCCCCAGGTTCATCTATCTTCCAGCAGTATTCAAAAAAACATTGAATATCCCTCTAAGTGTCATATACTCTTTTACATCTAGAACACTCGTAACTAATGACGATCCCTCTCAACAAATTTTAATTTCTAGATTTCCAACATATAATGCCAGTACACAATAGACTTGGAAACAACGTGCACAAAAACATCAAACCACTACTACCACCATCCTACCGGCCATGTACGGCAAAACATTTGTAGCTCTTGATGTCGACCAACAGCAAGCTGGAAATTGTGCTTTAGACTTGCTGGTGGGTCGATTACCCTTCCGCGAAAAATCTGCAGGAATAGCGTGAAGTCCCACCAGAAATACGCCAGCAATGGGTCTACTGAGGGGAAAATGTCCCAACAGGCAACTCGCAGCAGTGGTTATCGGCCATGCTTATGAGGGGAAAAGCAGCCCATGGGCATGCACAGCAATAGGTTTTTCACAACAGCAGTACTTCCACAGCCATTTCTACAGAATAGCGTTGAAGTCACACAAGCAATAAGACAAGCAATGGGGTCCCGAGGGGAACATGTCCAACCAAAATCGCAAGCATGTAAAACTTTTATCTCCATGAACAACGCAACTTGCGGATGTAAGTAACTTGATGCTAGTATTGCCAGTGGGTACATGAAAATATGCTGCTCGCACTTAGAAAAATCCTTAACACGAACTTTGATTTCCATTTTTTTGTTTTTTCTCCTTAAAAATAAATGCCTTACCAGTCAGCTGTGAAAAAATCCATTTTTTTTTGTGATTGAAACAAACAAAAAACAGATCGGTTGAAAACTTGAAGACTGGCATCTCTGATAAAGAAAAGAGGGCCTTTTCTTGATTGAAAAAAAAACAGTAAGTCTTTCAACTATGCAGTTTTCACTTACTGAATCTCCTACAAGCAGAATAAATGAGATGGATATCAACTGAATCCTTTCACAAGAAATGGAAAGGCTTTTACAAATGCTCTACTATCTTCTCACTGGATGACTTAAATGACAGCAGCTGCTTGTGAAGCCCTCTAAGCTATCAAGAGATATACCAAACAAAATGGTGAAAGTTTTGGGAAGAAGTTCACTTTTGAGTTATATGTACCTAGATGGAAAACCATGTTATACTTTGACCAGTACAGTACCAGACAGGCCTCTACATTTGCAAACTGATAAGAAAAGGGGTGTAGAGCCATGGAAAAAAACGAGAGGGAAAAGAGGGGGGAAAAAGTAAAAATGCAAAACAGACTTGCAAAATCTAAACTTTTGGCACTAGTAAATTTAAAAAATGAGGCATCTTAAAGGAACTTTCACAACCTAAAATACCAGTGTCTTTTTTTCTGCATCAAAATTAGCTTGCAGTTCTGAAATCTCAACTGAGAAAGACTCGAATCTCAACGACCAAAGTTTCACTTTAGTCATTTGCCCATATCCCATGACTACACATGTGAAATCATGTAAATGGAGCTCCAAATGCTTTAATCGTCTGTCGACTGCAAACTACAGCTACAAAAGTTCAGGCTGTACATGGAAACACAATCCAAGCTCAATTTGCTCCAATAGGGCCAAGTTGTCAAGATAACATCCATGGTGGCAGGTCACGACCACTTCAAATGGCCTTGGTTTAAAAGCCACAACTTTCCCTGGCTTGGGTAGTTAGAAGTTAAGTTCTGAAAGAGGGTTTCACAAATCGTACTGATGTTGCATGGGCAAGAAAATGCCCAATATACATTTCAAAGATACCAACAGTTATATAAAGAATTTTATTGTGATAATAGTAGACAGATTGGAAAAGTTTGAGATAGAACTTCATTAGAACTTAGAAGCCTACATCTTTTCCCAAAATATTGTAATATACAGTGAAAAGTGACCATGTTTGGCTGGGATACAAAGCCATTGAACCATAAGTTCTCACTCTCTGTCATGAAAACTTTCTCTGTTGAAGTGAAAATGTTCGTTTTTTTTTTAACTTTCGAAAGTCTAGTTGAAAGCACCCAACAAGTAGCCTGAAACACCAAAGATAACTAAATAGGCAGACATTACTCGTGAGGAAAATTTGAATGCGAAACAAGTGAAAAGTTTTCAGTCAAGTGGAACATGACATAGGCTACATAAAATGCCCTTGGTATTTAGTTATTTTACATCAGAGGATCCTTTTCACAATCAATTACTTAGCAAATGCTGCCTCCTACACATGCCTGTGTGTTGGCCATTATTTCAAAGGGAGAGGGGAAAAGTGCACAACACAAAATATAAAGTTTGTAAGGCCACCGTTGTCTATACGTTGTCTATAAAGTTTGGCTTCGATTTGAAAATCAAACGTGCTTTAATAGTTATAACGGCCAATTGTTAATGTGGGCAACATGGAAAACATCAAGGCATAAATAAAGTTAAAGGGAGTTGTGTTTAAAAGTCATTGCATTTTTATGTGCCAGTAAAGCAGAGCTGCGTCTTCACTTTGTCGCAAAAATGCAGCTGGAAATGAGCAGGCAACAGCTACCGTGGGAAGCTTACAATACAAGCAACCGAAACTAAACTCCTGAAACGTGCCCTCTAGATTCTTCAGAATTAGAGTGCTACAAAAAGACCCCTTCTAATGAATTGACTTTGGTATCTGTTTGGGACTGACAACCAGATGCAGATAACAACAAAATGTCAGACACTTCACTGAATTTAAGTGCTACTAGTTTTACGTAAATAGATTTGAGTATTATTGTTGCATTCGGCTTTTTGACTTGCCCTTGATCAGGGGCGGATTGAGTTTTTTTGGAAAAATCTTATGGGTAAAAAAGGAATCACTGAAAAAAAACACAAGCTAAAATGCTGAGAATTGGGCTGAAATTAAATAAAGTTGTGGGAAATTTGAAAATAAAAAATCCTGAAACAGAAAAAAAATCCTGAAGAATAACACCTGTTATAATCTCTGAATAACCAATTAAAACAAGGCGACCTTTCAGTATAGCACCTTAATCTCTTCTAACCATTGTCTTGATTGGGCTAATAACATCATGTAGTTCTTTGGATAACCAATCAAAATGGCCAGCAGTACCCATGGGAATAAACAGGCCATGCTGTCTTTCTGTTGGTTTGAAGTGTGCAAGCCATTACTAGTGAAGTCGGCAAATTGGGTTTGCAGTTTTGACTATTCTTTGACACAACGACTTGTGTTGGTTGCCAATGAGTGCACAGGCATGAGAATTTTTCCTTTCCTTTAATATAACATTCCTGGACTGCATTCTGAAATGCCCGGGGGAAGTATAGCAGTTTTTACATGGAAGCTTTTGTTTAGTAGGCATGTTTACTGAATCCATGCAGTGGAAATGTTCACACTTTTCAAACTGCCAAATAGTTAAAACAAACAAACAGAACAAAATGGAAACACCCTCCTTCGGTTCAAAACCGCCAAACAACACAAAACAAAAGAATCTTGTTTTCCGGTAGGACCCGCACAGTTTGGACTACATGTAGGAACCATGTTCACTTTTTACTAGTGAAATTCGGTCAACTTAACCTTAACGCGGCCCGAGAGGAAGGAAAATGAGAGGCCAAAGAAAAAGGGCCTTTTCTGCCCGCGTTCTCAGGTTCGGTACGGTCGTGAAACTGCTTTTCGTTGCATATGGGCAGCAAAACATTTTTGGTATGCGCAAATTGACTCTCATGGGCTCTCAATTGCATCTGGGACGTCTTACCGGGAAAAATGACGCGATGTTTTTCGTTGACCTGGGCCGTTCGTTCCCGGAAAATGACGCGATGTTTTTCGTTGCATCTGGCACGTCTTCCGCGGGAAAAAATGACGCGTGTTTTTCGTTGCATCTGGGCCGTTATTGACTGGAAATGATGCGAGGCTTTTCACTGATTTGGAGTTTTTGCCAGCAGAAGGCGCAATGCTTTTCATCAGGGGGTACACTGTACAAATGCCCAAGACAATTTCGATTTTTCGATGGTGATAGCGCCACATTTTCGATAAGCTATTGGGTTAATTATTGCATAAAAGTATTAATTACTAACCGGGGAGCATGACGTAGCCATAATAGCGCCATGCACACTATGATGTAGCATAATAGCGCCACTCACGACTGGCGAACTATAAGCTACAAATTCATGCAGATAGTGTCAGAAAATCCATTATTTATTATTTATTGACCCTGTTTTTATTGCCATTTTCACGCGATGTTTCTCGTTGCATTCTGCGGACGTCTTTCCGGTAAATGAGGGGGCGCGGATGATGCTTTTAGTTGAATCTGGGCCGTCTTCGGGGAGGGGAAAATGACGCGATTGTTTTCGTGGCATTTGGGCGTTCTTCGGGCCGGAAAAATGGGCGATGTTTTTCGTTGCATCTGGGCCGTATTGACTTACGCTACTTATTCCTGTGCCGGGGAAAACGGCCGAAACGATGCCATGAAACGCAAATTTGGCTCTAGTTGCATCTTGGGCCGTTAAAAATAAAAATAGATGGCCTTTCGTTGCATTGGGCCGTCGGGCACGGCAAAAACGACCCGGTCCTGGTTAGGGTTAATGAATCGGTATTTCTTAACAAGAAATACTTCAAAAGGAAAAACTGTTCAACCAGGCATCAAAAAAAAATAGAGCCCAGGCTCGCAGTAATTAAAATGTTTCAGTCTTTAGTGACATCTTGATCCATTAATGATCTTTGGAAAACCTGACTTTCTAGAATCACAAATGGGGGAGGAAGTCGTGTTGAAGCTTTTCCAAATACCACCCATTTATTCTGCAAAACATTGGATTTGGCATTTACACTATGCACATCAAAATGACCAAAACAAATGGAATATTATTACTTGTAACCTTAGTCAACAAACCAAGGGTTTTAAGGCAAAGCCAGTTCATTTAAACTAGACCAAAAAGGGACAAGGTACAGGGAATACATGTATGAGGGTCATTTTTTTTGTTTGTTCCGAGAGCTGTGGGTACATGGCATTTTGGAGCACAACAAAAAGACTAAAAAGTTATGAAAATGAAGGCATGAATATAACCAGTTGGCAATTGCTGACATTTGTATCTGTTTAAAACAAAAAAAAACACATTCACACCAAAAAGCAAGGAAGTTATTATATATGCGCTAATAGTTACATGTTTCGGGTGATAACCAAAACTTGAAAATTTGTCCAAGTCTGATGTGGCCATCAACTGTTAACCTTTTAATTCGACGGATACAAAGACAGAGACGGTGTAAGGAAGAGGAGATGTATCGCAGGTCTCAAAGACTCTATGTGTGCGACCGGGGGGGAGGTTTTCCTGCTATTGAATTTCAAGCACCCAATTAGGAATTAAGTTACAAAGTCCCGCGGAAGCTTAGATCGATTTGGTCAGAGGTCGTGCACGGTGCCTGCGCACATCATAGGTTTCCATGTAAACAACAAACCCACAGCATGTAGCATAACGCTCATTTCAAATTATCATTATTATGTAGTTCTCACGTTCCTGAAAATATGGGGAAAATAAGAACCGCTATACAGAACAGAATACTATGCCGATTTTGTGATGAAGCATTTTCCCGTAAATTCATGATGAGATATAGAGACAAAGAATCGGCAGAAAGTAAATTGTATGCCACTTGTAAAATGCCCCCGCGAAACGCACCGGGTAGTATGATCAAATTTGACGGGGACTGGGCCGGGGCCACTGTGGGAGAACTGCCACCCGCCGCGCCGGCGGCTGTCCCGATGAAAAGTGATTCCATTTCGAAGTTATCAAATTCAAATCTTTATACCAATATACCCGTAATGTCATTTGTATCGAGACCCCAAGGGCCGCATCAATTCTGGGGTTTGTAATTGCATGATTGGGGGATAATTTTTAACTAAGTTGAACGATGCTGTTTCACGCGTGTGAAAATGCATGAAAAGTACACACACAAAAATGAATTCGGAGAACACTGTTGCCTTTATAAGTTTATTAGCGACGAACTAATGGTGTAAATAGCTGTAAATCTTAAATTAAATTGTAGGACTTGTAAAAATAGGGCAGAATATGGAGATTTAGGCCTGTGAGACCATGTACTAAGGAAAAATAAACACCCAAGATCACTTCGTGACCCAGAACTTTTTCATATTAATGAGTTGCCAATTTCAACTCCACTACAAATTGTGTCGTTCTGTCACCCGACAAAGGTAGCTGAATTTGGATAAATTGCACCATTCGCCTAGTAGTCCACGCGTTGGGTTTCATCAAAGGAAAATGATTCGGAACTTGAAATGGTCGAAAAAAAAACGGACATATCTCCTCAAATTTGTCAAATTATACCTTACAAAATTGCCCTATGAATTCACTATTTCAAAATTCGGCCGATTTTGATGGGATTTTCAATGAAATATTCCTCTCTTTTTGGAGTAAACAATCGCTTCGAAGACACGTAAATACAGAGTATGCAAACCTGGAAGTACGGGTAAAACGCTTGTTAGAAAATAACTTCTAGAAACACTGTTGCACATGTACACGCTCTGTTATTTCCTCCAGTAACGATACCATTGCGATCGATCGAGTGTGGAGCAGTCGCACAGATCCCGGGAAAGGCCCTTTCAAGTGGATTGTTAAGTGTGTGATACAATAGGTATTGAATGGATAAAACAAGCTTATCTAGCGAGTCTCGAAGCGATATACCTCCTCTTCCTTACATCTTCTCTGAAAAGACACAGCACATATCAAAGCCCTCTTAAGGTTTTTTAACTGTTTTACTCTGAACAAAAGACAAATTTGTGCAATTTGCTTATGGATCAAATGTAATCAAATGTGAAATGGTTCAAATGGGGAGGTTGGGAATCTTGAAATATGATCGGATTCAACACCAATGAAATCTTAATACATTCATTCACATATCTGGAAATGTTAGCATGATCTATCAAATCCTCCTATTACTTGAAGAATTTTTGTCAAAGTAATCAAAATTTGTCATATTTTGAAGGTGTCTAGCTGTTACGAACCAAACTCTCTGAAATTTTAGGACAACAATGAGTAAACTATGGCCTTTTTATATAATACAAAAATCTAAACAACTTCTGGACAAATTAGGGGTCCTAAAGACAATCAGAACACACTTTTAAGTATTCAGAAGAAGAGTTTATAGTTTAGCGTGTCACAAGCAATTAAAACTCACTGAGCTGAGGCTAGAAAATGCACTGGTTCAAAAAGATGCAACGTCATTGTACGCGCACACACATATGGCCATGAAATCGTTGGCCGGGCCAGTGACACCCTTGTGGCTAGCCATCCCTGCTCATGGGACTGGTGCACTGGGGGTGCCGGGTTCAAATTCCACCCAAGACATCCAGTCTTCCTTAGCTTCTATCCCTATCCCTCTTCCTTTCCTCAGAACAGTGTTAGGGTTAAGAGGTGCGACTTCAGTTTGATATTTCATCACTACATTGTACAGATTTCTTAAAGTTACAGATAAAGAGTGACCATCGATCACCATACAAAATGTAAGCAGGTGCAGTGCATGTAGGTTTGTGTTGCATCTTTCAATGGCTACTCACAGGAGTAAATAAGGTGCATATAAAACATTAATTATATCTCCCTGTAATTTGCATTTTGGCTGAAAACATGTTCTTGTATGACAGTGCAGCAATGTGATTGTAACTTACAAGGGCAGTCATATGTCACCCACATCCTCTGCAGGACCGGCTCTCTGTACTGCTGATGAAAGGAATATCTGTTCATACCGACAGTTTCACCAGACTTCCAGCGCTGTGAAGACATCTATTTTCCTGTGTTTAACAACCACTCCCTAGCCAACAGATAACCACTGCTTACTGTTGTTAATTTTTAGCCTTACACAGTGATGGTGTTTTATAGTAGATCTATAACGATGTGGTAAAAATAACTTGCTTTTACCAATGGCTAGATATATCATCGGCAATGGCCATAGAGTGACAGCTTGAACATCTCCCACTTAAAGTGCAAGTAAAAAATAAAAGCAAAAAAAGACTTGCTATTACAGGAATACTGTTGCCAACTTTACCAAGATTTCTTTTAATGCATTTATTGCTTAAATACAAGTGTTAAAAAGTTTTACAAAAGAGTAAATGTTGACATGTTTATGATGCTTATTCAAAAGGTGGCATAGAGAAGTCTCTATCATGTTTGAAGACTAGCTATGCACGATTGTAAGTGATCTGTTAAAGTGAATCATTTAGTGTAATGAAAATTCAAATTCAAGTGACTTCATGGTCAATAGTGATGTTTGATTATTTACATGAGTTTCAGTTTTTATGGCAATTTTGTGGCCATTTAAGGTCATTTGATTCCAAATGACACTACTTGAAAGTGACAACAAAGTGACATCACAAACAAAAATTGCATGCATATCAATTTTGTCACCGCAGAACTAATATGGCCTACGCATATTTTATCTGCCTCAGCTCACATTGCATCATCTCAGCAGAGCTGCGAGCACCGTCATTCACCAACAGTTGAATTTCTGTGACACTTGGCCCGTCCCTTTTCAAGAGATGCTGAGAACAGATAAAAGCTGGAGTTTTGGCGCCTCTATCTCACTACCTAAAGCCGCCTGAGAGTTTTATCTGGACGCCTTATCAGAGGAAGAAATGTACATTAGCCTATATTGTCAATTTATGGGATTGTGCAGCGATGTGAGTGTCCTCTGTCACTGAAACTTAAGTAGCCTAGCCAGTCTTCAATTATCTCCAGGCTGGTTCTAAGGTGTGGCAATAACACTTGGAAAAAAAATCCATCCCAAATAATGACAATGAAAGTCAAATTACAAGACCGGATTCCTTCCCTTTTTTCCTACTTCCATTTGTTAGCTTTTCAAGGTAATGGGAGAGTATTGCAATTACGTCTTTTGACTTTGAAACACAAACAACGAGTACAGAACTACAGATTAATTGTAATTGCAAGTTCTACTATTTACTGGCAAGGGTAACCGCTGGGGGTGCACCATATTGCTTAACCCCCTGAGGTCTACCGGCCGATTTTATTGGTTATACATTGGGTTATGTGATGTATTTAGCCAATCAGAGACATTGTAAGAACACATTAAAAATTTGTACAAATATATAGAAGGTCTATTTTGATTGGTTACTCAGCAGTAATATGATGCTTTATCATATAATGAGCCAATCAGAGATACTGTAAGAAAAGTGGTAGACCTCAGGGGGTTAATGCGAGAATTCCTATAACTGGCCAAATTTCAAGATTGGTGACAAGTTTATGATGAATGACTTGGGGCCCAATTGTTGAGTAACTCCTCAAGTTCCAATAGAGTTACACAGGGAATGATTTTCCTAGTGTTTTACTAGTAGGACTAGTAACATTGTGCAATGTTGGTCTGTGGATTGGTTTGGAAGAGCATCACCTATCTGGAAATATGGGCAATCATATGAATTATCTGGTTAATTATATCTTAGATTTCTGTCACATTTGATGTTGCAGTTACCATATTTTGTTTTGTTTTCATTTTGTTTAATCTATTTTAAAATTATCATTCATTATTTGAGAGCTTTTAGCAAGTTATCCATTTAAAAATAACTGTATTAAATGCCTCTTACTAGCTTTTTTGGTCAGTCTAGACCCAGGGGGTGTATTGCCTCCATCCCACGACCCACAATGCACCAGTTCTGGGAAATTTTTCACCTCAAAAAGTCATATGATCAAAAAAAATCTGAAACCCAAAAACCCTGACTTTTTAACTCCTTTTAGCCCACAAAGCACAAGTATTTAAGGATTTTTTTTTATCATGATCATGAAATGTCTTGTGATTCTTAAACTTCTTGAACACTTTTTATCCTTAAGTACTAACATGTGTTTAGTGCAATACGCACATTGAAATGCATTATGGGATTGGTTCAAATCACCTTCTGGACTATAAAGATAACTGAAATTATGACCATTTTGATCACAATTGTTATATACTTAGAATTCAAGGAAGCATGCACTTGCTGCATGAGAATGGAGGAATAATTGTGATACATGAAGGGTGAATCTGGACAAGTATTTTGAAACTTTCAAGGTGTGGCCAGTATCAACGAGAAAAGTCTTAAGTGAAAAAAGACTAATCAATGTTCAACCTCTGCAGCTCCCCCTTAAAAATATTTAAATTACAATAAGTGCCCTGAGATTTTATCAAAGTACATTTTGATAAAAATCAATTTAACAATTGCATTCTTCATGTACTTGTAACAAAATGCACTTTCAATGAAGGCAGTAATTCAATTTTGGTAGCCGCAAAAATGCTCTTGTACTTTACCAATGTTACAATACATCACCTATCTTTCTCTTGCCTTGCACGGATTGGCACAAATAGTTCTTTTTCCTTGCCTTTGTCAATGGTTAACAACGCTTGTCTCACCATAGGTTTTAAAACGTGACTTATTTCAAACTGAAATTAAATTTAAAAGAAAAGATTTTGTTATTTTAAAAAATTATTGTGTTTTTTTTTTTTTTATGGACTATATATAAACACAAAGTACTTTTTAACTCAAATAATTTTTACTTTGAAGTTCTATTTCTCCATTTTTTATATGAAGTACTTCAGTTTTACTGTACACCATGTGACCATGGTTATAGTATTTTTTTTCACATTGTCCATCACAGGTCCCCGTCAGTTCATAGCAAACCAGGGTAGCAGTACTCATAATCACATGTACAAAAAAGGCAAGGGCGGAACCACTCTCAATAGCATAGTCACTGTCTAAAATGCTTCAGTTACTTTTAGATGTCTTCACAAATCACCAGCAAACATTAACCAAATATAATTTTAAAAAAAAAAAAAAAAAAAAAAAATAACTGTTTTAAAATAATTATAGGCCTAACTTAGGTGAGTAATAATTTCTTGGCCCGACGTATGCACGCGTTGCTTGTTGCGTGAAATGCGTCTATGTGCAACCACAGTGGTGCCCGTTTTGGTGGAGGAAGCGGGGACGGCGTTACAAGAACTGGTTAAGAAATTATTACTCCAACTTACTAGACTTATTATAAAGGCACACAAACACCTAAAACTGACCTAAGTTGTGATGCAAAGCTCTTAGAAGAAAGATTAAGACAGCGTTCAAGCTTTGACTTACGTTAGCGGACACCGGGCGTGAAAAAATATTTAGGGGTGAAAACAGTCAAAATCTTGATTACTTAAAATATTTCTAAGGGTAACATGTCATATATTTTCAGATTTTGGCACTTAAAACACACATTTTTCAATGATTTTGAGAAAAATCATTTTTTGGCCAATTACGTAGCCAAAAAATGGACCATGTTCGGTGACAAAAATTTTGAACTGTAATTTCATGGGTGTCTGAACATGAAAACACCTAGTCGGGACTAATTCCTTATGCTAATCATGGGACAGGGGTACATTTGTAATATTCAAATCATTTAAATGGGATCAATCTATTTCTTTATTTTTGTAACAGGGTAGAAAGTCGGCGGTCAGGGTGACAATTGATTGGGAAAAAATGCAATTTTCGCCCATTTTGTGATTGAAAAAGTCATAACGAATCAATGGTATGCACCTATTGGTGATGCTTGCTTGTGTCTTTTTGTTCAGTATTAACTAGATAAAAGTGATATTAAAAACTTGACTAAGTTGGAATGTACTGAAAAAAATAAAGTAGTAATATGTTACACCTACCACGAACATTTCGGAGGGTGTGAAAAAAATAAAGGCCTTCGCAAAAAAAGTCCTTCAAAACTGAGGTTTAAGGCCAAACAAATATAAACTTGCATAGCCAAGACCTCCCATCTGAGCAAGTTTATATTTGTTAGCCCTGAGAGTCCCAGTTTCAAGGACTTATTTTTTTTGCGGCCGATTTTTGCTCAAATATGAGGACTTCGGGCAGCATAGGCCTGTACAGTGCTATGGGAAAAAAATTCAAGTTAATAATTATGCTTTTTTTTTTCAGATTCAGTTTCTACACAAAATTTCACCCTAGAAAATGGTATTTTAAGTAGGATATCTGTCCCTTTAAGTTTTCCACATTCTGTCCACCCAAAAAAGTAAGTCAAACTGGAACGCCCGTCTAACAGCTTTTCTTTTTCATGAAATATTCTTTCTTAGACATTTACAGCAATGGCATGTTACTCTTATTCATTGGTTTGTCACCTTAGTGTTGCATAGAAAATTTACTTATTTCTTGATAACATAAGCAACTTAATTGACATCAAATGCTGTTCTTTGACCTTAGGATGGGACTTTTGACCTCACCACCAATTTCAATTTTTCTACCTCACGACTTGATCTCGGATTACTTTTGATCTTGGAATGTGACATTTGACCTCATTAACATATAGAGCCTAAGGTTTCCGTGTGCAGCTACATGTACATGTATGACCCTAATTTAATTCCAACACATCATGAAAAGCAAGTAAACCTATCAAATGGTCTAATAATTTCAAATTAAGTAATCTACATTGTCATAATATATACGACAGGGTTGTAGCTAGCACCTTTTTAGTGGTGGGTGTTATTTAATGAAAATTTGACATATTTTGTAAGTCATGTCTAAATTTATCAATATTTGCATAAAATGATTGAAGTTGTGCATTTTTGCTCATTTGAGTGTTGGGCTCTAGAGTCAAAATTGGTGTTTAGTGGTGGGCCCTGAGCTGAGTGTGGGCTCTGCTGGCCACCACCGCCCCTAGTTTCTACATCCCTGATTTACGACTAGGTATTTCCCCAGGAAGAGAAATACCAGTAGCTGCCTCCCACAATGCATTGCTCATTGGAAGTGTGTCCAAGTTTGACATGTGGACGTTAGAGATGAACGCTCTTAAAAGGCAAAGTTTGTGAATCAGTACTGTCATTTGCCATGTTTCTCACTAACACCCACATCATAGTACATGTACAAACTCCATTGGAAGCAATGCATTGTGGGAAGCTATGAAATTTCTCTTGTTCCCAGGTTTCGCAATCACCTGGGATTTTAAAAGCACTACTTGTTTAAAAACCTTGTTATAATTTTTTTACATACCATACCCGGCTTGTGGGGCACGTATCCCCTAACCAATCGAAAATGATCTGGCCGGGACCAAGCTACGCCCACCCACCAAGTTTCGTGACCGTACAAGCCCTGGCCTCCGAGAAAAAGGGCAGACAAACAGACAGACAGATACACATGGCCTATTATAATATAGATTTCAATTGCCAAATTTCCAATACACGATAATGCCATGCATTTTTTTTACTGGTTTCTTGGCCGAGTTTCTCCCGAGTTTTAGTTCCCTAAAAACAGTGAAATTCACAATACATCAAGGTAAATAGGAGAATTGTGGATTGTAATATTTAAATCTGCGGAGTTTCACATATCAAAGCAAAGCCTGCCATTGAGGCAAGGATGATTGCCCTTCCTCTCTATACTAGAAGCTGTTAGTATTAAGATGTCAGATGTGTTTGCCACCGCATCCAGTGTATCTTAGAAGAAATTTAAGAAATGCTTAACCACTTGGGCCAAGCATGCACATTCAACATTTACATCACTTTTCCAGCCAAGTCCATGCATAACTTAAGGCTAGCCTGGATATGAGAAATTACATGCACGGCTCGAGATAGTCATGGAATGTTAGCACCTCCAATCATGTACTTAAATGAAATTTATTATAAAGTGCTTGCTTAAAACAACAAATGTTGCTACAAAGGTGTCTCTGAAATTTTACAAAACCAAAAGATCACCTTGTGTAATAATATTGCATACATGTAAGATGACATTGTTTCAAGTTCGCCTTTTTTCACTACCAATGCAGTAATCCTGATACGAAAATGTCATTTATGGTAACATGCATTGCATTTACGTTTCATGTTTATATTTAAAGACTTCAGTCATACTATGCAGGTACATAATTATGTGAGTGTGTCCTGCATGGCAGACTGAGGGGGCAGCAGAACCTATGTCTTAAGTAATGAGAACACAAGGAGTGGAAGACAATTGGAATTTTAAGAGTTGGGTTGGGTGCCCCCATTTTTAAATCTGTTCTACTGAACATGGCATCTACATTCTAGTTATATCCCTTTATTTTGATAAAAAAACGTGCATGCGTATCTGGAAATGACTGTGATGTTGTGATTATCAAATTTAGTCCTTTGCTAAACTATTCTCAGGCTACATACCATGTGTAGCAACATGTTCTTACTGGTCATAATTAACACTTAACTGCATAAGTGGTTTGCACTTCCAATAGTGCATAACGGATGGTTCCTAGGGACCCCCCCTAATAAAACCACTTTCCTAAAGGATTTTTTAGATGAAATCCACCACATGTTAGAAGGCTTCTAAGACATCAACAATAAAGAAATAAAAACTGAAGAAAGGTGTTCAGTAGGAAAATTAGGGGCAAAACATTGATTTTAATTTTGCGTCAAAATGTGCGAAAAAGACACTAATTTGTTTCTGCATTTTCTACGGCATTGCTTCACCTAGACTTGTGCTGATTGCTTTAATTGGTGAAGAATGAACTATATTTAACATATTAAACACAAACATAAATGTCTCATGCCATTTTATATTTTTTAAGGTTACTTGTATAATTTACCATAGGTTCCTACAGTAAACCGCTACATGATGTATATAAAATATTATGGCTCCATTGGCCTACTTTGCAAGATTTTTTTAATTAATTATTTACTTTGTTTATGTCAGTAGGTGTATGCATTATGAAAATCAGAATCACAGTAACTCTAATAAGATTTTTCATTTTTGTCATGGGCACTTCCGTTAGTGCATAAGGGGGGCTCCTAGGGACCCATGCTAATTAACGCAAAAACGACGCGATGGATTTGAATTTTTTTTGCACCAATGAAAGTGCAACTAAAAGTTAGACGAATACAAAAAATATAAACCAAATATATTGCAGCGTTAAAAATTGCCGGCTGAAAAACAAAAAATGGGTCCCTAGGAACCCCTCCCCCCTTATGCAGTTAAGTGTTAAGGAATGGAACTTATACTTGGGGGGAGCAATCCTTCATCAGCACAGCTGTTATAAGGCCTCATTTACCATGACAACCAAATCACAACAAAAAATATCAATGGCGACAGTTTTGACAACTCATTTGAATTATTTATACCACTAACTATATTCTGTGTCAATTTTACGAAATTTCATTTCATTTGATTTGGTTTCAAAAAGAGGCATATAGAGGGCGCTATAACATAGAAATGACCGTTGTAGACCTACATGTATATGGCTGGATTCCTGCAATGGATTTGTCTAATTTTTGCAGTGGTAATAGCTCTTGCATGTCCCTTCTTGTATCATATGACAAAACTGCGACTCCACTGCTTAAAATTGTTCCAAAAATAAGAAATTTTGCACAGGGTCAAACGGCTGTGTCAGAATACATGCATGCTCTCAATTCCAGAAATATATGTCATAGCATTAACTTTTTAGAAATGAGACACAAGCCAAGACACAAGAAATATATGTCATAGCATTAACTTTTTAGAAATGAGACACAAGCCAAGACACAAGGTGGGGAAAATACTAAAGTTGGGAGTAATTGTATAATTGCTTGGCCAAGTCACTAGCACTTACTACCAGCTTCCCCACCAAAACAGCACACCACTGGGTTGCACATAAGACCCAGTACCAGCAACAAGCAATGTGATGCGTGATGTGTGTGCGCCATGGCCAAGAGAACATTACACTCAATCTATAGATCCTTGTATTATGAGTCCAATCAGGGATACAAATTTTGAGTGAAGTACACTAAAAGAGCTAAAAAGTTTGCAATTTTACCTGTATTTTGGGGATGTAAGCTGCTAGACTTAAGGGGTTTGACGTGTGGATTTGTGTACGCGCAAGCTGCTTTACACCTTCAGCATTCTGTTTGGAGCCCAGTCATGGACAAATGGAAGAATTTTAGTTTTGAGCTGCGAAGGTATCATGCGCAGATACCGCGAATAACTGGCGCTTGGTTGCGTTAATAAAATCGCGCATACTTACGCTGCGTTCCGCTTTGCTGCATGCCGAAGGTGGCGCGGATTTTTCGGTCGCCCAACAAGACGCCCAAGTTGAAAAAAGAACGACACGGGCCCTCAACAATGTTAGAAATTACAAATTATCGAGAGGTTTTTATTTTGTAGGCGATCTAAACGCCAAATGGGACTTTTCCATAGACTTGCGTGGTTAAAAAGTGACAACAATACCTTTTTTGTTTTGGTTATAACTAAAAACAAAGTCGGTGACCCCCATTTTTTATTTCAGAATAATCCAACACCGTTGAAAACTAATATGTGAATTCTGGAAAATTTATCGGGTAGATCGCTAACACGTCCAAACCCCTTAAAGAATCTAACATGCACTCCAATCGCCTATTTTTTCCCAGTTTGGAAATTATGCAATTTTGGTTGACATCAATCAAAAGTATGCGGATATTACAGGCAAATGTGTAAAACCATTTTTCAAAACAACAGACAACAAACCGCAACAAACAACAACCACATCAAAATACACAGTGGGACAAAGTAATCCCCATGGGATCTTGCATGCTAGGCAGGCGACACAAAAACACTGAAAAGTTTTAAATCCGGTTAAAGAAAACATTAAAAAAAAATCAAAATGTTCAAGTGGACGATCTCAGATAGGACTTATATAGAATTTGGATCTAGTATTATTCCTACCCTGTATCTCTGAGTATTTTCAGTGACATCCAAGATAGGACCATAATATGATTAGGATCAAGTACTACTACCACCTTGATCTCTTTTATAGGTTCATTGACATCCCCAGATAGGACTAAGAACCGGATTAGGAACCAGTACTAATTCCCCCTTGTATCTCTTTTTATTTTTGAGAATTTTCAGTGACAATCCCCAGAGAGGACTCACTAACAGGATTAGGATCACGTAATACTACCAACCTTGTATCTCTTTTAGTATTTTCCAGTGACATCCCAGAAGGACTCATAATAGGATTAGATTCATCTTTACCACCTTGTATTCTCGTTTGTATTGTTCACTTGACTCCCTAGATAGGACCATAATAGGATAGGATCCAGTACTATGCCCACCTTGTAATCTCTTTTAGTATTTTCGGACATCCCAGATAGGACTCATATAGTATTAGGATCCAGTAATAATCCCACCTTGTAATCTCTTTTAGTATGTTCAGTGACATCCCCGAGAGGACTCATAATAGTATTAGGATCAGTACTATTCCCACCTTAATCTCTTTAGTTATTTTAAGGTGACATCCCCAGATAGGACTCATATAGGATTAGGATCCAGTACTATTCCCACATGTATCTCTTTTAGTATTTTAAGTGACATCCCCAGATAGGACTCATAATAGGATTAGGGACCAGTAATCTCCACATTCGTATTTTCAGTGATATCCATGATGGATAGATAGGACTCAAATCGGATTAGGATCCGTAACTATTCCACACCTTGTAGCTCTTTCAGTATTTCTTTTAATTCCAAAATATTTAACACCATTTACATTTCTGGGAGTGGGCTATCACATGTGGTCTAGCTGGAAACGCACAGGATTTCATGATAATTAGACAATTTTAGACAGTTAAATCGTGGAGTTCGAGCCCCCACTGTGGCCATCGTGTTTGAGTCCCTGGGCAAGAACTTAATTCAATCGAACCCGTCGACCCAAGCGGAATCTGGGAGCTGTTTGGGGACATTATCAATCCTAAGTGCTACTAGGCTTTGCGTTGTAAGGTATGATTAACAGCCACCTACATGAAGCGAATGATAGTGACGATTTCTTGAAGGGGTGAATAATAATTGTAACTGCGCTTTGAGCCTTTTTCGCGGTAGTAAACGCATAAACAATTATTATTATCGCAGCAGACACAAGAGACATGTTTAAATTGCAAGGTACTAAATACACAGGACTCCCATTGATGCTCCCAACAACCACTAACACTAATCCAATACTCCTTGAATCAAACATGCAACATATACTAGTACACATGGAAAACTGTTATTATTTAGGAAAAATTTCAGATACAATTCTGCAACCTGGGTTTTTCTACTAAAATCAAATGTCTGAGATATTCCAAAAACATGGGGGTCATTTTTGTAAAATGTGTTTTGGATGAATTAGGGGGGCAAGGTTTTTACACTGGTTATACAGGGGGAAAAATATAAAAGGGGGCAAAATGTGTTTTAAAGATACCATCATGTTCAGTTACCTTTCAAGGATTACAGAAAGGTATAGTTTGCCCTACCTGAGTGTTATAGACAAGAGTTATAAGGTACAAGGGTTCAAGGTCACAATGGGGGTAAAATTTTCAGATTCATCGGTTTGTTCTAAAAATGGATGCCACATTGTTTTCTACTGTAAAGAAGCCGAAAAAGACAGGTCGAGTTGTCAATGACGTTTTATAAAAAACAAGGCGAACTCGATTTACGCGATGCGAAAAAATGTCCAGCGATTGTTGCGATCAACTAACATGATGAGAAAATTGCAACTTCAACTCCCTACCCTCCCCAATACCCTGCCAAACAATCCACCCCTCCCCAACACCCCGCAAAACCCACACCCTCCCCACACACCCCACAACTCCCCAAACACCCCACCCTCATCCCCAAACACCCCCGCAACACCCTACCACCTCCTTAACACCCTCACCACCCAACCCTACCCCAATACCTATAACACGCCTCCCCTTTCACCAAACACCCCGCAACAGCCATTCCCCTCCCCAACACCTGCAAACCCTCATCCTCGCCCATCCTGCAACAACTCCCATCCCCTTCCCCAACACCCGCAACCACTCCCACCCCCTCCCCAACACCATGCAACACCCCACCCTCCCCAACACCCGAATACCCACCCCCCTCCCTAGCACCCCGCAACACCCCACCCCGACACCCGCAACACCCCCCCCTCCAACACCCCACCCTCTCCAACACCGAAACCCCTCCCCAACACCCGAACATCCCTCCACACACCCAACCCCCTCCCCAACACCCAACCCCCCTCCCAACACCTCACCCCTCCCCATAGCATAGAGGGCTCATGTAGCGAAGGAATTTGCCTATATGATGTACTGTTCAGAGATACAGCAATGCGATATTAATTAGCTCATTTGCATACCTAAGCCGTAAATATCACATACTTTCAAATTGCAAAAAAGATGTGTACCATAAGCTTTCATGCAGCGCAGGAATTTGAGTATACAATGTACCGTTTTCAAAAATATAGCAATTAGATGATTTTTGCATAGTAATTAGCCATTTGCATATCCCAATTTGCCCGAAACTACGACAAATCTACTCACGGTCAAGACTCTTCAGTCGCTTCTTCCACCCAGTTACATCCATTATACGCCTGACGGCACTCCAGAAAACTTTGTCACACCACGCCTTCCAGGAAAAATTTCTCTATAAATTATGGACAAATCAGATACTTAATTAGCATATTTACGGCCACAATCTAATCAGGTCGAGAACTCATCAACTCGGTTCTTTCCAACCAAGTTACATCATGTCGCCCTTATGGAACTCCAGATAAATGGTAGTATACAACATGGGTGAACATTTTTGTCACAGACGGACGGACGGACGACGGACGGACCGAACGGACGAACGGACGGACGCTGCTCACTTCAGAGTCCCCGTTCCGAACTCGTTCGGCGGGGACAATTAAGAGAGCCAAATATGGCCGTGGTCCCCAGGGTCTATGGGAGACCACTAGTAATATCTGAAAAGTCGCACTTTGAAGGTGAAGCAAAGAATCTATTTTACATTTTCTTAGTTAGTATGACCCAATGAACATTTAAAACCAGTTTCAACAAAAATCGGACCATTCTATAAAATAATGACACTGAACTCTTGAGCTATGTACTAAAACAATAGGTCGTTTCAATTGGGCAAATATACCTTTTTAGAAAACCTTAGGAGCAGCGCAAAGAATGGTATAATGTAAAACAATTTAAAACACTTTGATTGTTACCAAATGTACAAACTGTGCCCCTTATAAAACACCCAAGAACACATTTAAAAAAAATGACACCATTATTTCAGATTCTCCATGCAAAATTCTGTATTGAGAAAAAACATTGGTGTTCAAAATTGTATATGACAAAAACTAACAACCAAAATATACATGACATTTCCCCCATGTACTATACTGTCACATTAACACATAAAAAAAAAAACAAGCTACTCAACTCCGCCTGCAAATTTGCGCCCTTTGTCACCTGTCCACTAAGTACAAGCATTTAGCAGTCCAATACGCACATCTCCAGCATAAACACCTTCATGTAATTATGACAGACAACAGGGTCCACTGTCAAGGTTAGGTCTGGCAATGCAGTTACCGCTGATTGCCAGATTTAGGCGTCAATAGCTATCGTCTGGTGCCGATTTAAGCAGCCTGATGGAACCTAATGATTTAAAATATTTCAAGCAGACTTTGCTGGTGATTTTTTTTCAATATTTAGCCACTTTTACTATTAAAGATTTTTTCTCTCAAAATACTAAAACCTCCCACTTCGCAAACATTTTACACTTTTTAAAATGAAAAAGTGTTTATTTTTTTCTTTTTTTTAATTATATATTTGTTTAAATTCCACATGAAAAAAAAAACAAGGGAAAATTGCCTGTAAAAAATGCAATTTTTGTGCTACATGCCACTTGTAGTCAGGCGGGGTGCTATTTTTGAGGCATGCTTGTGCATGTTTCCAAAATCGTTGCATGGTGGGTACAGATGACAAATGTGCATGTATAATTATGCCTGAAGCACCCTGTTTACCATTACATGTATGTCTGATCTCGTTTTACAGTCTTTTTGGTTCTAAAGTTCGCTCAAGGGGACTATGCAGGCAGAATCTTCAATTTTGAATGTGCACGGCTGGAAAATAAGCTAATTTTTGCAATATTTTTTTTTTAAATTTTCCTGAAAGCACTGATTCACTTAAATCGGATATATTTAAAGGAACCTTTGTGAAGTGGAAAAAATTACAAACATTCTTGCATTTTGGAAATTATGGCAAAAAATAAGGTTGGCTCTTATTTTTTTTACAATTGGTTGATGAGAGCACTTTAGCTTTTAAAGATTGTGAAAATAATTTTGCTCATGGTTGATAAGCAGTTAGGGGCAATCCTGGACAGATTTTGCTATAAAGTTGAATGGAATGTGCGAATTGGTGACAGAAACATGCAATTTTCTTTTCTTTTTTTTCAAAGAATGCATTTTGAGATATTTTAAAAATTTTATGGTTTTCTAAGCACTTGAAATTTGGGAAATATGCACTGAAGTTTATTCTTTCTAAGCACCAAATTTCAAATAAATTGAGTACCAAAAATTTCAGAAAATAAGCTGCAACTTCCCTCAAATTCCAGCTACTTTAGGTATTTTGAAGAAAATTTGGAAGAATATGGTTTTAGACATGAAAAGTAGGGTGTCTGGAACTGATGAAATGGTCTTAAATTGGGGGGGGGGGGTCACCGGGCTGAGCGTGTTGTCCATTTACAGACAGAAAATGATAATTGCAATTACAATGCTACAGATAGGTTCATATTACTTGTCTTAAG
This sequence comes from Ophioderma brevispina, assembly GCA_023653785.1. Classification (NCBI taxonomy): domain Eukaryota; kingdom Metazoa; phylum Echinodermata; class Ophiuroidea; order Amphilepidida; family Ophiodermatidae; genus Ophioderma; species Ophioderma brevispina. The sequence goes on from JAMKCH010065904.1 coordinate 94,950, forward strand.
TTGGAGAGGGGGAGACAAGGCTGTGAATCAGGCTTTAAACAATTTCTAAATTCTTATCAAATACAGTAGGCATTCAGATTCATGCTTTCATCACTGCCTTAGCTTATTCTGTGACGTAGTGACACCACTTTGAGTCATAGTCCTCTAAAACATTCCCAGCGCTGATAATATAGAAGGATTCTATGTCTGAAGTCCACAAGCTACCTTGTGTAAAGTTCAAAGTCCACCAACACTATGAAATCAAATCACAGTGTAATTGTCCTGTAATCCATGAAAATCCCTGGAATTTTATACAGGGTTTTTTGAAAGAACAGTTAATGATTTCCCAGAGCTTTGGCAGTTTTGACTAGAGCTGAGTTGGGTGCAGTATACATAATCTGTCTGGACACCAATAAACCATCAATATAACACCAGAACACATACATCTAAATGCTACCAAATAAAAAGATGCTATACAACTTACAAGAGTGCATATTACTATGCCACAAATATTCAATATTTTGTACAAAATAAAGGATGTAAAAGGGGTGATAAATTGTGATTTTTAACTAGAACCTCCCAGTTCCCTGTAGTGCCAATCCTACGTACAGTCCAAATTGGGTCAAGCCGCTTCACACTCTGAAAGACCAGATGAATAGCATGTGCATACAGGATCTATACATTGTACAACCAATTTTCATTTAAATTAGAATCAAAGCAGTTGCCATCGCCTGACTCAAAATCCAATTTTTTTGTGTGATCACACAGACACTTACAAAATGGCAAATTGGCAATGTTATTCATGGCTCTAGCACTTTTTGAAATTGATCTCTCGGCATACTCATTGTCATTTCAAATGTAATATAAATTAAATTTCCATGCAACTGTCAAGGAGATCTGACACTCACAATTCTAAATCCTTCCAAGTCTGCAAAAATCAATTTTAAAATCTGCTAAATCATACACACACCTTTGCTGAGCCTGAGAACAGTGCTCAGCCACACGTGTACTACTGAAGTTGATATGTGAAATTTTGTTATAATTAATCCATTCTTGAATCCTCCAAAATTTGCAAGCAAAGGTTTAATTTCGTAGGAATCAACGAATGAATTTTTGCGGAGATTCTCCTAAAATGATTTTAACGCAGAACAGAATCAACATTGGTTCTCCTGAAAGCAAAGATATTCTTCCGATTAAGAATCCACTGTTCCTCACCATGCATTCAAGAATGCAATACGATTCTTGCAACCATGGTGAAAAGTTTACTTCACTCACAAACCAACACGTAAATAGTTAGTTGGAAGCATCATGTCCTAGCCACCATGTACTATCCATCATCCTACTTTTTCCAACCTCTTCAAACTTCCCAGCCTCTCTTGAGTTCTTGATTATGGTACTTGATTAGGCTCTTGTGATTTTACTTCAACCTTAGATCCTTCTTGGTTTCATATTGTCAGTGACCTAAACCGGCATAGATTGAGGACAACTAGCCATGTGTTTGGGACCCCGCCTTCTGCGGTCCTCTCTTTCCACACCACTCTTGGTCAAAAAATTACATTGCCAATTACACTGTGAATTTGGCAGTTTCATTAGCAAGTTATTGATGCGACCTCTCTGCCCCTAAAAAGGTCAATTGGCTGGTCATTTTGTTTTTAAACTGTTCTATACTTTGAGCACAACACTTCCAAACTTAAGCTTTTTTGGTTCATTTCTGCACATTTTCCCCCCAAAAGTGGCCACTTTTTCAAATTAGGCTATTTTCCAATCGAAATGAACAAAAATATGGAATTGGCTGCGCAAGGGAAAGGTCATCCATTATTTTATTTTATTTTTGCCCTATGGTCACCACTGCCCGTATATAGGTTGCATTTGTATTTATAATTGATACCAAAAAAATTGTGCCTTTACCATAATTGAAAAAAAAAAAAAGAGAAAGAAACATTCTACCTAGTTTAAATGATATTGTAGCTTTCTGCGATAGTGTGTTTCCAGTAAAATTGTATTTATAGTATACCTCTGCAATTTCCCCAAAAGTTACACTGCAGAAGCCCTAGGTGAGGAGGATTAAAAAAAAAAAAAAAAATTTTTTTGGAACAGCATGCTTAACATGCAGACACCAAATTTTTCAAAAAACCAAAAAAGAAAAATTAAAAAAAAAAACTACAAATAAGGTCACAAAACTTTTTAGGCCAGGTTCAAAATAGAATGAATGCTGACCCTAAGGGTAGTGTCAACCTAGTGCTTTTGTTTTTACAAGAATTCTGATTTTTGCACCATTTTCAAAACATCCACCGTGTTCTATCGTTACCAACAAAAGGTATCCACTGCAGACAATCCTGACTTGTATTTTTTGCGATTTAAAAAAACAGATAATTTGACCATTTTAAAAAAAGTCACAAAACCAAATGGTCTTAACGGCGGAATTTAAGAAAATTTCACGCCGTCAGGCGCAAGGGGCACCATCGCGTCGCGCGGTTGGTTTTACTGGTATAATGAAGCGTGCGCGGTTTTTAATTTACTTTTGCGCGAACGCAATCTGGAGAAAAAACGAAAATAATATTTGAAAATGTAAACAAAGTGTAATTTAGACCAGATGGAAATTTCAATTTCTTCTGATTCTGGAGTTAGAAAGACAAAAGAGGGTTGATTCAATAGTGCAGAAAGATGTATTTTCATCACTTGCACAACATACTTCAATTTTGAAGTTAAAAGGTTTAAAGTTATTTGAGAAAGAGACAGCTTGAAATGGCGTGAAAAGTCACTTTTTACTAAAACACGGATTTCTCATGTTCAATTTCGCAAAATTTGGCAATTTCAGACAAGATAACTCCAAAAGTACGAAGGTAAAAGGTGTGGTTTAACTTTCCTACGATAGGCAATCAGTCTTCTCAGGGACGCGTTTCTCCAATTTTCATTTTTCGATTTCTAACTATAAAGATCCAATATATACTCGAAATTTGGAAAGAAAGGTAAAAAATCAAACTTTTGACCATTTTTCCTTATATTTCGAAAAGTACGCTCTATTTCAAAAAATGACAAAAACCGTCCCTAGAAAAATTTTTCTTCCTAAAAGTACCTAAGAAATCATGACAATCAAAGTGCTTTTGTTTATGCTGTCTGGAAATTTTGGGGCAAAATCATGTTTAGATTTTTCTCAAAATCGGAAAGTTTACAGTAATAGATCCCATCATCGGGTTCATCGTCCATTTTCTTTCTAGAAATGTATACTTTTACGACAATAATCAAATATTGCAAGTTACAAACCCAAATTATGAATTACTCGGAAGTCAAGGTTGACACTTGCCCTCTAAAACCCAACACTTAATTGCAACAGAATTAATTCAAAACAAAAGTATTGAGAATACCTTTTAAAAACAACATATCAAAAGTCTACTAAATCAAAGGAGTGGAACATATATTTTAAGGGGGTAAGGTTTAGACAGGGGTCAAATATATCGAAAATATCAAACACGCGTCGACCCAAAAAAAGGTATGCCAACGTGTTCGTTACATTCCAGGATTAAAAAAAGGTATAGTTTGCCATATCTGCAGGGTGTAGTTCAATAGTTGAGTCAAAATAGGTTCAAGGTCACAAGGGGGTAAATTTTCAGGTATCCGTTCGTTTTAAAAATGGTTGTCAAATGTTCGTCTAATGGTCACCGAACCCGACAAATATACTGGTTGCACCTATATATATTCGTTGAATAATTGGAACGCAAAATGTGACTGGGGGTACAGGGTATATGCGGAGGTCACTAGTCATAGCTTGTAATTCTATATAGAAAGTTCAAACAAAGAATCTATTTACATTACTTATCTAGTGACCAAATTTAACAGTTTACAACAGTCCGATCAAAATCGGACCATTCTATGAATTACACCCCAGGATGGACCCTTGAACTGTTATGAGCCTATTGTACTAAAACTATAACGCGAGATAGGCCACACCTACCTTTTTAAACCTTAGGAGTAGCCAAATAAATTGGTCATCATTAAATCAAAAAAATTCGAACAATTCTAATTTTTTACCCCTGTACAAAACGTTGCACCCTTATTTCTACATGTTCCACTAGGTTGATTTTGGTAGACTTTTAATATATTATTTTTGGACTATTTAGAGTATATTACACCAAAAATGGTTCTGTTGCAATTGTGTGGGGGCAAATCATCAATTATTGGACTATTTTCACTAAAAACAACCCAGATTAGCACCACAGAACCAGCAACAGAAAAAAATAATGAATAAAAGCTTATTGCTGTTTTGAACTCCCTCAACGTATGGCTAGAAAGAAAATCACCAGGCCAAGGTCTGCAAAACAAAAATCAGATGAGGGAGCTCATGGATGGAGCGTAAACTCTCTAGAGGTGTCCAAAAGCGTCGTTATCTTTCAATCAGCCAGCCCTCCCCTGCGACTATCGCCCACATCATCCCAACACCTGTAGTTGGCAATAATCTGAGCACGGCGCTTGTGTGTGTTTAACCGACTGAGCTGCTCCATTCAAATATGGGCTGCACATTGTCTTACCATCCATTAGAAATAAAAATGGACAATTTCACAAGGGTTTTTTTTCTTGGGAGCCGGATTTTGTTCTTATTTATTTGAAACCTATGATTGGATTGGTAGCCCATTTTAAATGACTATCTCTATGAAGCTAAAGCCTGAATCATAATCGAATCAAATGTTATACACATCATAGGCATGCCCAGGAAATTTTATTGAGGGGGGCTGGACTAAAAGATGTTCTTAAACCATGAGAGCGAAGCGAGCTGTGCGAGCGGAGCGACCGAACGGTGGGTCCAGCCTCAGTTATGGCCCTGGTGGGCGTCCAGGGGGCAGAGCCACCTGAGCTCCTGAGGTTTTAGGTTTTAAAGACCTGAAAAGGCCTTCCTTGCGTACTTGCTTCCGCACTTTTGATCCGCATTTGCATGAAAAAATCAAATAAATGTACAATAAAATCATTCTCTTTCTTCTTCTTTTCTCTCTTTTTCTTTCTCCCTTCCTCTTTCTTCCTTCCTCTTTTTTCTGAGAACTTTGAGGGCAGCCAGCCCCCCCCCCCCCCCCCCCCCCCCGGGTACGGTATGCCAGTGAACATCAGAATTGGTGGGAAGGAATTGGAAAAGGTAGAAATGGCAATCAAATGAAGGTGTGGGTCTAGACTCCTCTGTTAGATGCTCAGCCTTAATCATCGACACGACCAAACACCCCAAGATTTAAAACACAGGATAGCAAAAACAACGGTGCTCAATTTTTAGCATTCGATTACACAGACAGGGAACGTTTGAATTATTTGACAATTTGACTGTATGTACTATCTGGTTCACATGGTATCCACAATGGGTTAAAGAATGTGCGGGTGGGGCCATAATGTTAAAATGATTATCACACATGTATCGCATGCTTTTGCATACTTTATACTATCACTGTTGGGAAAGATTTGTAATATGCCACCACCCCATTAATTCGGCAGCCGCAATAGAATTAACTGCATAATGAAGGATGTTGAGTGGCCGTACAAATGAAGCACACAAAAGTGAAATAGTCAGGTTCCGTTGGAAAGCCTAAACTGCCTAAAGGAGCAGTGAATCCCCAAAGATGTGAAACCAGACTGCTGAAGCCTACCAGGCTGGGTGATTTGTACGGGGACATTTGGGCCGTTCAGTAAAGAGTCATGTTCCTCAAAGTCAACTAGATGAGCTAGGGTACATGTAACATGTGATTGATTTGGGAAAACCCGCCACATGTCACCAGGAACAGTTTGAAAACAATACAAATAGCTTAAAATCTGTTATTTGTATTATTTTTGTCAGATTGTATAAGGCCGGAACTTTGAAGTGATGCGTGTATCAAAGAAGAAAGAAGTAACAGTTACATGGGAAACTTAATATTTTCAAAACTCTCAGTGGATAGTAAAAACTCAAAATATGTGGTGGGTTTTCCCAGACGCATACAATTATCAAGCAACATGGAACCATGTAAAGGGAATGTGGGTTGGCGTTATCAAGGATCACAGTTGAACCCCTCACGATAGGGTTCCACCCGACAACACTTCCCACCGGGCAATGCAAGGCACTGTGAAAATATGCCACTTGCAATGTAATGTCCAATTTTTGTTTATTTGCTTATTGGGGTGCACAAGACCTTGACAACCTTGCCAAACTTGGAAGGTCCCCAGTACACTTGATTGTACGGGGAGAAACCCGGAAGTACTTTGGGAATATTGTGCACGGTGGGGAGAAGAAAAAATATGGCAGAATACTACCGAAAAAGCTACAGACATCTCACCGTCAATCGGCAGCAGTCCCTTTACGGCAAATCGTCAGCGGGGAAAGCGGCCCAGTGGCAATGCACAGGCATGGATGTCCTGAGAGGAACACATCCTAGCTCGCAGCATTGTTAAAAATAGAAATATCTTCTGTGGACAGACCAGACAAAAAGCGCAATGTGAACTTGATTGCTGGTTTTTGCCGGTTGGAAGGTAGTGTTAATAAACGGGATACGCGCTGCAAGTAACGATTATGCAGTAAAATATGAATTTAATTTGGAGTGATAACACTAGATTTCAATTTGGTTTTTTAAAATGAAATTATGGATTTCCAGTATGAACTAACACGTATAAGAATTTTGTGAAAATGATTATATTTTTTTCAAACAATATCTGGGGCGGAACTTATGAATATTATGTTGTTTTTTTCATAAAACTAGGCAATCAAATTGCCTATCCCTCTCCCAGATTGCATCATGGTGGCTTCCAACTTCAATAAATGCCGGTTTTCTTTGAAAGTAACTAAAAATACATCGGTCCGCGGACCACTTGTGTCGCCTGGTGTCGCGGTTGCGAATGATAGGCCTAACGTGACCTTGACCTTGATAGTGACCTGTGACCTTGATATGTGACCTTGACCTCATAAACATGAATAAGGGTTTGCAGATAAATCCATACAACCAAGTGGTTCCAATTTAACTTCAACTTTTCAAATGAGGTCAATTTTACCATTTCAGCCTATTGTACAACTTGACCTCACATGACCTTTGGACATTGTTTAGGTGACCTTTGACCTTGTATGTGACCTTTGACCTTATTATGTGACCTGGACCTCATCAACAAAAGGAGGGATCCCATGTTACACCTGTGGCCCAAGTTTGGTTAATCCATCGAAGATGTGGATATTACAGGCACTTGTTAACCCTTTTTCACAACAACAGACATCAACAACAAAAGACATTCAACAACAATAGTGGAAAAAGTGATCCCTATGGGTCTTCCTGCCTTAGGGCAGGCGGACACAAAAAAAGCAGGTAAAATTCATTCTTTTTAACAAATTGATCTTCATGGATTGAATTTGGATCCAATACATGTTTATTGATTAAGAAAAACTATCCATAATCTGTGTGACCCAGTTGACCGATCCTATTGAAATATGGACGGGGGCCTCCCTACGTAGAAGTGGGAAAAGGACTTTGTGATTTATGTAACATGTAAATTATTTTAGTTTCTCGCCACTTTGAATGTTACTTGCAAAGGCCTAACTATGTATTCCATAGTGCATTGCCTCTTATAAGATTAACCCGGTAATGTTTTGTTAACTTTCCACCCATTCCTGTTATGTTTGGACTATAAACATAATGCACTTGGTATGTACAGTTAGAATAGAATTATTAGGGAGCAATTTAAGGCCAAGGAATTTGATTCTTAGTTTCCTGTTGGACGCGCATCAGATTGAACCGCGGGTCGGCAAAGATTTCATTATTTTGTGGAAAAAAATGTTTTTCTGAAAACTTGATAATAATAAAAATTGTCAGTTGCTCAAAATATCAAGCATCCATTTCCTGTCATTTTAGCAGTTCCTGGGAGGGGGTTCACATATACCATTTATAAGAATATTCTGCCAAATTTTGTCAGATTTGTAGATGATTGTCATATACTTGGTGCAAAAATGCAAAAAATAAACGTGTTTGGGTTAATTAGGCATTAATTGTTGTATGTAACAAATATAAGGTTAGGTAGTGTATCAAGAGCCTTTATTTAAAAGAATAATGAAATGATAGTAAAATTAATGACAGTAAAGAATGAATAATGAAATCGGACATTGTTCTTTTAAAAAATCTCAACAGGAAACTAAGAATCAACTTCCATTGGCCTAACATCAATGGTAAATATTAAATTTGTGATGTGATACACTGTAATTGTTATACAATACCTACTCGAAAGACCCATACGACAAGAATGCAAAGACCTTTTCAAATCAAAAACGTTACCGAATACGGGCGCAGCACTTGCGGCTTATTCGCCTGAAATGCGTAATGCACGGCACTGGCCATCGCTTGTGAAACATACTCTTGGCCACTCCATGTCACTCCGCCATTTATGCAATATGAATATCGATGATGGTATTAACAAAAATAGATCACTGGGTGAAATCCAAATGTAGGATGGGAGGAATTGGGCATACATAACATCGGCCCAAATATTGTTTGGGTGCCCAAATAGCACCTGAGTTTTTCCTTTTCATTAAAAGATCTTTCTTCTTCAGGCAATCAGTCATGACTCAATGATTATAACGACAACATACAAAAGTTAAAGGCTATCGTAGTCATGATCTCAGGACAGACCCTGGAGGTGGGTACGGGGCACAAGACCCTGTGTGTCAACAA